>SMDT01002573.1:0-28336 GCA_005392925.1 Aquilaria sinensis | reverse complement strand
TCCCTTCTTATATCACGCCGAGGTTACCCCTCCTGGGATCTTATGGGTACGCAGCTTCTCCGGGGAAGGTTACCGTTTACCAAGCTCAACTGAAAGCCGGTCTTCGGTATCCCCTTCATCACATGATATGTGGATTCTGTGATATTCACGGCATTGCCGTGAACCAACTCACCCCAAATTCCTACTCTTACTTCAATGCCTTCCTCTGCATGTGTGGGGTGTTCGGCATAAACCCCCACTTCACCTCCTTCATGCAATACTATAAACTCCATCCGGTCCCGAAGGGTGGTTTTTACTACCTCCTTCCCCGAGGGTCCGGGAGCAAGAAGTTCATGTTTACCTTCGATAATAAGGACAGCTGGCGGGGGTGGTGGAAGCAGTTTTTCTTTTTGAGGGTTCCCGAGTCTTGGGGCCCCGTGCCTATTAGATGGGCCTCCGGAACATTAGAGGCCGACGTCGTTGATGCCAGGAAGCTTCTTACTCCGGTAACACTTGCCGATTTTAACAATTTCGACAAACGTGTTCGGTCAGTGTCGGACTGGGACACCGGGGCTCCTTCCCGTTCACTCTACCCCTTTCCTATTAAGTGGGATCTTATGTCCGAGGAGGTTATTCGGGAACTGGGAGTGATAACTGCCCACAAGAGTGACCGGGGCATGCCCATGCCTGTTCTTCCGGGGAAAAAAAGCTTGGATAGTCATGCTCCTTCGGCGTCAAATTTCTTATCAGGCTTTTTCCAAGAGTGAGTCATCCTCCAGGGTTTAGTCTTCTGGCTTTCCTTTTGGACTTACACTGATATTTTACATTTTTGCAGAGATGGGCGATCAGTCTGCCGAGTTTTATAAATCGCTCTTCGATAGTCAGGCTAAGCGGGGAGAGCAAGTTCGCAAGAAGACTTCCGGTAAGAGGAAGAAGTCGACTGCCGGCCTTTCTAAGTCTAAGAAGGCCAAAGCTACCAAAGCTACCACTCCTGCTCCTCCTTCCCCCGAGGACGTAGTTGAGGTGGAAGATCAGTCCTCAGCTCAACTACTGGCGTCCGATAATCCTCATTCGGAACCCGACATCCTCGGGGAGATGCATAGTCCTGCGCCTGCTACCCAGATTCCCGCAGAGCAAATGTCTGCCCAGGAGTTTGAAGAGGGCCGAATAAGGAAAGGAAAGAACATTCCTGAGGATGTTCGGGAGGTTGGTTCTGAGGAGGGCGTCCCCGAAGTTCCACCAGCTTGGTTCCTTAGCCATTCTGCTACAAATCTCAGTATTTTTCGTATCTACGACTTTTTGGATGAATGGCTAAGGGATGACATTTTGATGGAACTTCGGCGTGGCCTTGCAGAGCACGCTCCTAATGCTTCTTGGAAGGAGACTCATGACCGTCGCAGGGCTCTTCGGGACCGACGGATTACGCAGGGCAGGGTGCCACAGGAGCCTTTCTAGACGTTCACAGAGGACATAGATTTGTTCTCTGAGGATAGCCAGCTGATGGCTCCGCAAATAGCGACAGGGGTGCTGACTTATGCCACTTTTCTGTCCCTTACCACCGAATGTCCCATTGAAGAGATCCTCGCGGCGAGGATGTCTGAACACGCTGCTCAGGTGATCCTTCTTTTCCAGGAAATTGTTCTTTCTAAGCTATCACTTCCTTCCGATACTTCATTGATGCTTCTGTTTTTCTGCAGCTTTTGGCATACAGTGGGTACTTCCGCGCCTGGTCAGTGAAACAGACGGAGACCCGTTCTCGGTCCGAAGATTCCTTGCGCCAGACGAAGGAGTCTCTCGCCCAGTATGCCCTAAAATATGGCGAGTTGAACAAACTTGCGAAGGAAGACCTTGGGAGTCTTCGGGCCGAGGTTGTGTCCAGCAGGCAGGAGCTTCTCACTGATTTCTCAGCCAAGGTTGAAGACCTCGGTTCAAAGTGCGCGACTCTTTCTTTAGAGAACGAGGCCCTTCGGAAGAAGACTGCTCAAGACAGCGAGGATCTTGCGAATGCTCTTGCTGAGATTGAGTTGCTGAGGCAGAAGGGGATGAAGAGCAAGAGGAAGAAGAAGCTGGAGGAGAAGATTGTTGAGCTGAAAGCTGACCTGAAGGCTCTTGGTACTGAGAAGGACCATAGCGATCAAATGTCGAAGACGTCCTACCAAGATGGCTTTTGCTTGGCTCGTCATCAGGTCCTCGCTCGGTACCCTGGGCTTGATCTTTCTCACTTATCTGCCTTGGATTTTCCCGAAGAGCCTAGATCTTCGTGGTCCAAGGCCGAGTTCCTTAATCTTCCTCCTGCTCGGCCTGCACCTTTGAGTGAGTCCTCCGGGGAAGAAACACCGGATACCCCTTCTTAGTCATAGGCTTTCTTCTTTTTTCCTCTTTTGTATCTTTCGACTTGTCATTCTTAATGAAGAATTTTTTCTCTGTTCTTCATTCTCTTCTTCCGAATACGCTTGTTCAGAAGCTGGTACGACTCTAAGTTTACCCTTTCTATTTTTTTTTTTTTTAGACTTTATTTTTTCAGTAAGAATCTTACTGGACTGCTTTCTTGCTCGGACGAGTTTTTAAGCCAAGTGAGGAATTTCATAAGGAAGAATCGTCAGGCATGCTTTTTTGATAACGAGGGCATATTCATCATTTAATTTTTTTGACGACTTCGGAGAGGAGTGTCTTTCAGGCTTCCTTTGAAAGAAAAAAAAAATGTCTAAGTATAGAATTTTTTCAGAGAACTTGAATGCCAGGTATTCTTCAACTCTACTCCCTCAACGTTACCCAACTTAAAGACCCCTGTGCGAACTTCATCAAGGACCAAATATGGTCCACTCCAATTTGCCTGAAGTACGCCTTGCGATGGCCTTCTTTGTTCGAATTCGGTCTTCCGGAGAACAAGGTCTCCTTTTTTGATCTCCTTTTTCCTTACATGTAAATTGGCGGTGCGTGCTACCCGCTGCTGGAATGCCTTCCTCCTTAACTCGGCCATTTCGCGATGCTCTTCGAGGAGGTCCAATTTTGCTCTTAGTCCAAGCTCATTTCCTCCTTCATCGAACACCTGTACTCTTACCGAGGGCTGCGTGACTTCAATGGGGATAATGGCCTCAGTCCCGTATACGAGCGAGAAGGGAGTCTCTCCCGTGGCTCTTCGGGGAGTCGTTTGGTAGCTCCATAGCACACTTGGAAGCTCTCTTGGCCATTTTCCTTTTGCCTCCTTTAGCCGTTTCTTTAGACCTTCTTTTATTGTTCTGTTAGATACCTCTACCTGCCCATTGCTCTGAGGGTGAGCTACTGGGGCAAAATGTATCTTGACGTCAAGGTCCTCCATGAATTCCTGGAACCCCTTGTCAGTGAACTGGGTCCCGTTATCGGCCACTATAACCCTCGGAATGCCAAATCGGCATATGATGTTCTTCCATACAAATCTTTGGGCGTCCTTCACCGAGATCGATGCTAGTGGTTCTGCCTCTATCCACTTGGTGAAATAATCCACTACAACGATGCAAAATTTTACTCCGCCGGGGGCGGTTGGGAGAGGTCCGATGAGATCAATGCCCCACACGGCAAAGGGGCAGGGGTAGTCTGCCGCATTTATTCTTTCCGAGGGTAGCTTTTGGATATTGGCGTGCCTTTGGCAGTTGTCGCATCTTCAGACAAATTGCCTTGCGTCCTTCCTTAGGGTAGGCCAGAAGTAACCTTGGCGGAGTATTACTCCTGCGAGGGCGTCTGTCCCTATATGGGAGCCACACACTCATTCATGTACTTCTTCAAGTACATTTTTGGCGTCATCCTCGCCTATACATCTTTGCAGAGGAGTTGCGTACCCTTGCCTGTATAGTTCTTCTCCAATGAGGAAATACCTCCCTGCACGCTTTCGGACCTTTGCGGCTTCTTTAGGATCCTCGGGAAGCTCTGAAGTTGCCAAATATTTCTTGAGGGAGCTTTGCCATCCCTCCCCCGAGGTTTTTATGCACATTAACTCCGTGCTGGGGTGTTCTAGCACTTCGGTGGGTTCTTTTGCTTTGGCCAAGGCATCCGCTTGGGTATTATCCTTCCGGGGCACGTTCTTTATGTGCACCAAGTCGAAATCCTCAATGAGTTTTCGAACGAAATTGTGACACTTAGCCAAAATTGGGTCCTTTGCCGCATATTCTCCCCTTGTCTGTCGGACCACTATTTGTGAATCACTGTGGGCCACAAGGTTCTTCACGCCTACTTTTCTGGCCATTTTCAGTCCGGCTATGAGGGCTTCATACTCGGCAATGTTATTGGTAACATTAAAACCAAATTTGACTGCTTTAGAAGCTTCCATTCCTTCGGGACCCTGAAGGACTATTCCAGCTCCTTGATGCTCTGCGCCTGACGCTCCATCGATGAAGAGGTTCCATTCTGGATCAGTTTCTGTTTCACCTCCCGTGAGTGGTTCGATCTTTTCAATCTCGGGAATCTCGGCAATAAAGTCTGCAAGTGCCTGGGCCTTTATTGCCTTTCTAGGCTCGTAAGTAATATCATACTCACCGAGCTCGATGCACCATTTTGAGAGTCTTCCCGAATGCTCCACTTTTTTCATCACATCTCGCAGGGGCAAATTACTTCGCACGGTGATGGCGTGCCCTTGGAAGTAGGGTCGTAATCTCCTACCTGCCAGTACTAACGCGTAGATGGCTTTTTGGAGCAACGGATACTTTGTCTCGGCACCATGCAGGGACTTGCTTACGTAATACACCGGCCATTGTTTCCCTGCTTCTTCTTTCACCAAGACGGAACTTACTGTTTTTTCAGTGACTGCAAGGTAAAGGATGAGAGGTTCCCCCTCCCGAGGTTGTCGAAGTGTTGGGAGGCGAGTTAGATAATTCTTGAGCTCTCCCCAGGCTTTATGGCATTCTTCATTCCATGGGTGTTCCTGGTTTCCGGAGGTACCACCTTCCTTTGAGACTTTGGTGAGTACTTTGAAGAACTGGCGACATCGATCACCATACCTGAAGATGAATCTGCTTAGGGAGGTGATCCTCCCGGTCAGCCTCTGTATGTCCTTGATAGACGTAGGTGTCCGGATATTTAGCATGGCTTTTACTTTCTTAAGGTTAGCGTCTATTCCCCTTTCCGACACCATAAACCCGAGAAACTTTCCCGCGTTTACTCCGAACACACATTTTTTGGGATTAAGGAGAATTTCGAACTCCCGAAGTCGCTGGAAGGTCTCGGTTAAGTCGGTGATATGATTATCAGGCACTCTGCTCTTGACTATCATATCGTCGACGTATACTTCCATGTTCCTACCGATCTGTGCGTCAAATACCTTGTTCATCAGCCTTTGGTAGGTACCTCCTGCATTTTTGAGCCCGAAAGGCATTCTAACATAGCAGTAAGTACCTATCTCTGTGATGAATGCTGTTTTTTCCTCATCCTCGGGATTCATTCGGATCTGATGATACCCGCTAAAAGCGTCGAGGAAGCTAAGTAGTCCGTACTCGGCAGTTGCGTCTACTAGCTGATCTATGGCCGGTAATGGATAGGAGTCTTTCGGACATGCATCATTTAGGTTTCGGAAGTCGATGCACATTCGGAGCTTTTCACTGCCCTCCTTTGTGGCTATAACCACATTGCTGAGCCATTCGGGGTATTTCACTTCCCTTATTACCCCGACCTCGATGAGGCGATTAACTTCGGTTTTGACGAAGGACCTTTTGTGAGCAGATAGATTCCGTTTTTTTTGCCGAACTGGTCTGACGTGCGGCTGCACTTTGAGATTGTGATGGATTATGCTGGGGTCAACCCCAGGCATATCCTTCGGTGAATAAGCAAATAGATCTTTGTTCATGCATAAAAAGGATACAAGCCTCTTTTTGTCCCCTTCGGCCAGTTTCTTTCCAACTCGGGTATTTCGGCCGGGGACTAATTTTACATCTTCTGTTTCTATTTTTTTGAGGCTTTCCTTTTCTTCTGCTGTTGCCCTTTCGTCCATCAGGACCTTTTTTCCTTCTGTCGAAGTGTGCACCTGGATCTTGGTCGGGCTTTGCCTGGCCCTCGTGAAGACTTTTCTAACCTCGACTTGATCAATGAAGATTTCAGCGTCTCCATTTTCGGTGGCGAAGGTGACCATTAAGTATCTTACATCTGGCCGAATGTGAAAATTACCCTGAGTCTGCCTTCCCAGAATGGCGTTGTATGCTGATGGTACATCAATGACTATAAATCTTGTTCTGCCAGAGGCGATTAAGTCTTCTTTGCTTTTGGAGGAGACCCCTTTCATCATCACGGGCAAGTCAATGTACCCAAGGACTGGAAGTTCAGATGGTCCGACACCGTAGGTGGGGGAACTGACTGGGCTGAGGTCGCTTTTTGAAATATCTAACTTTTCCAGCAGATGAGAAAAAATGACGTTGGCGTTCGAGCCGTCATCGAGGAGTACTCTTTTGACGTCGCAGCTCCCTATTCTTGCCATGACAAGGAGGGGGTCGTCATGAGGGAATTTTATGACAGACCCGTCCCTGCGGGTGAGCCTTTGGGAGGTGCTCCCGTACTCCATGATGGAGACTTCTCTCATCTTCCTTTTTCTCTCGGCCGAGGGCATCCCCGTAGTGATGGTTTGGATGATCCCCGCCGAGGGTGGCAGACTTTTGCGGGGACTTCGGTCCCGTCTTCTGTCTGAGTCATACTCTTCATCATCTGCTCTCCTTTGCTCTTCTTTTCTCCCCTTCGGAGAGGGTATCCGCAAATATCGCCGAAGTTGCCCCTGTTTGATCAGGGACTCGATGTACTTCTTCAACTGGTAACAGGCTTCAGTGTCGTGGCCGTGTTCTCGATGAAATTGGCAGAATTTCTTCATATTCCTTTTATTTTCCGGGGCCATGGCCTTTGGCCTTGGGATTGCTGTTCCTTGCCTTTCCAGGGTCATCAGAATGCTAGCTCTTGTGGTGTTCAGGGGCGTGAATGCTGCAGGCCTTTTCCCTCTTTGCCTGCGGGACCGTTCTCCCTCGCTCTGATGGCGCGGCTGGTGGCCAGGCCCTTCGGTGCGAAGGTGTTCTGCCTTAGGTCCCCCCATCCTGAGTTCTTCAGCCGTCATGTGTTGTTCGGCTCTTCTGTAAAATTCCCCAAGAGTTTCTGGGGGATCTTTGGAGAATTCATAGAACAGCTGGGAGTCCCTTCGCAGTCCTCTGACCATTGCCAGGATGCGAATTTCTGGTCGAAAGTCTGGTACGCTCAGTGCTTCTCGGTTGAACCTTTCAACATAATCGCGGATGGTCTCCCCTCCTTTTTGCGCTATGTCAAACATTTGCACTGGCATTTTGGCAGTTGGCCTACTGCCAATAAACTGTTGGGTGAAAGCAGTAGATAGTTCTTGGAAGCTCAACAAACTTCCCTGGGGCAAAGACCCATACCATGCTGTTGCTGGTCCTGAGAGTGTCACCTCAAAGCATTTACAGAGCGTGGCGTCGTCCGCGCCATGGAGCACCATGCTTCTCTTGTATTTTGTCAGGTGCGCCTGGGGGTCACTCCACCCATCATACATTTCCAGACGAGGAACCCTGAAATCACTGGGCATAGGCGCCTCTACTACTTCACGTACGAAAGGCGACTCCTCTCCGGTGTAGGAGTCGGACAACCGGGACCAGACTGGTTTTTGGGAGATCTGTTTCTCCACCTTTTCCAGCCTTCCCAGGATCCTTTCCATGAGGGCGGCAGTGCTAGTTCCTCCCTGTCGTCATGTGTTTGCTGGTGGTGGCGAAGTTCTTCTTCGCCTTGGGGAACGACTTCGGCGAGGAGGAGAAGGGGACCTCTGGTAAGGGGATGCGCTCCGTCGACAGGAAGACCTGGTCTCTTTTGTGGCTCCCCCTCTGGCAGGGCACGTCTCAACGGGCTCACCATCTGTCGAATACGCGTCTAGGGAGTCTCCACTCCCTGAACTCCGGTGAGTGGATCGCGAGCTCCTTTCCCGACGGATGGTCGAGGGTGAGTCTCTCTGAGTGGGTGAAGGTTGGGGCAACCTTTGATCAAGTTGCTGAGTGATTTCGGCAACGATAGAACGCTGGAAATCCCGTAGGAAGCTCATCGTTACCGTTACTGGATGGTCGTCCTCCATCATGGAAGTTTCTGCCACAGGTAAAGGGGTCGCCTGTTGAGTCTCAGGCGCGAGGGGGGATTTTGGAATCCCTTTATCCTTCGAGCGTTGAGTCTCCACGACGGCGACATGGGACACGTTTCCCATAGACGGCGCCAAATGATGGCCTACGGCGGCCTCATCGTGTGTCATTGTAAGAGCAGAGAGTGCTTCTGATGGAGGAGAATACTTTGAGAGGAAATTCCCCAGTGGAGGATACCTGAAACGCTTTTTTTAGAAAAACACAGGTTAGGAGGTCCCCGGTGTAAATTTCCGGGGAGGAACCTCCGACGCCCAAGTCAGTATTTTCCAGTAACTAGATTATTTGCTCTTTTGTGTATTTAAAGAGAACTTTTCATCCCACCTTTTTTAGAATGCTTTCTGGGTATTTTATACAGAAGGCGTGCAGAAGCCATTTCCCTCTAGAGGCCGTCCCAGATTATGACACCTGTACGGCGGGCTGCGATCCCTGCTTTTTCGGGATCGAAGGGACGTGTATCTCAGCGAAAGTCGCTGGTTTGACAGCCTAGTCATTCCGAGGGCATCATATCGAGGCGTCCCTCTGATGGCGTGTCCCAGTGATAGCGTGTCAAAATATTTTTGGGAGACGACTTTACGGGGAGGTGTCAGAGGCTCCTTAAATGCTTTGTTCGTACCTTCCGAGGTTACTCTAACTTCTCGGGGCATATGTTTCCCGAGGATGGTTCCCCCGAGGGGTACTTCTGTTTCCGAAGAGGGTTCTACCTTTCTATCGAGGTTGGTTCTGTCATTGCCTGACGGAGCGAATTCCCTATACTAGGCCAGAGGGATCGTGTGTCCTTCTGACCTCGGCTGGTAGTTTCCCTCACCGAAGTCAGTACTCCTCCAAGTTTGGGAGCTCGGCCGTTGATGGGCACCTCGGCTATCACTTAGTCAATCTTTGTGGAAATTGTCTCACAAACTTAATAGCAGCTCTAATCTTTCAAATAGAATCATGCATGTCTTTCAACCCATGAACAACAACAAGATTAATGATATGTGCAATGCATCTCATATGCAAGTACTTGCATTGGACAAAACTTGTTCCCTAGTTTATGATTTCTTTTTTCAAGAACTCAATTGCTACATTATTTGGACTAGCATTGTCAATAATGATGGTGAATATCTTGTCAATATTCCAATCAAGAAGACAATTTTCAACAGCCCTTTCAATAGTCTCACCTTTATGATTGATTATTGGACAAAAAATCAAACCAGTTCTATCTATGAAATGAGTAGTGAGACACATATAATTCACTCATTGTAAAGAAGTCCAAGCATTAGTTGTAAGACAAACCCTTTGGGAAGTGTTCTTAAACAACTCTTTCAAATGTTTCCTCTTATCTACATACTGCTCAAACGTATCTTTAGCAATAGTATATCTTGATGGAATACGAAATCTAGGACATGCAACACTCATTAAGTGCTTAAATCCTTTATTTGCCACAAATTTAAAAGACAATTCATCAACAATTATCATGAAATCTAGTCTTTTTCTTATAGCAGCTTGATCAAACTTTTAGCATGTTAGTGCCCCCTCATCCTCTTCATTTTCCTCACAAAATACTAACTTAAATTGCCTCGATTCTAATTCATGGCATTTTGCGTAAGAATTTAAGTGATTCCTAAGAGAAGTAGTTCCATTTCCCTTAGAATGACCTCATAGCAGCCTCTTACAATACTTGCACTTAGCTTTATGGTCGTCGGTTTCAGTTATTAACTTATCAAATTGGCCCCACACATGAGACCTTGGTTGCATTTGCTTTCTCTTTCTTTCTATGCATTTTCTAGCAACTCTAGATGTGGTTGTAGTCGCTTTTGTTGCATTTTGTGGCTGGGTAGGGTCCGTAGAGCACAAATCAACTACACTGTCTACTTGTTTGGAATGAGAGCCACCTTGAATTCCTTGAGAAGCCATATTCAATTAGCAAACACCCAGAAGTCACAACATCAAGCAATTAGCAAACATCCAGAAATTGAAAAGCAAAGACCTATGTGTTATGTTTTTGAAAAATGATTCAGGTTAATGGGTGTTGTACATCACTTTGAGAATCCATAACTAAGTTTTACTTAGATGAATGCATAGGGCCTGAGAAATATGTCACTAAAAACTCAATTGAAAATTAAGGATTTTCCATTTAGAATGATATTATTTTACTGCAAGGTTTCCTTGATTCTTCCTCTAATTTTTTGTATCTTTCATTTGCTGCATAATTGAAAAATTAACGATCTCACTACTTGTTCTTTGATTTCTTAGCAGAACCTCACCATTAATAACTATATGCTTTTATGCAACTAAATTATCTTCTATCTTATTTACACATGGTATAGATTTACCACATAAAAAATTATGTTAGATAGCTTTTTCTATGAATTTTTTGCCTGAGCTTTGGTGGCTAAATTGAAGTGGAAGCAATGCCAATTCACTTGGCTATTGGCAGTAAAGCTTACGTGTAACTTTCAATAAGATGGACTTTTGAGCTATCTAATGCTTTCTGTTTTTCTTTGAATATGTGATACCTTTTGCAATAGAAAATGAATATTAACATCTCTTGTTTTATTTTCAAGCATAGGCACAAGTTTAAACAAAATCATGAAGGATGGATAAGGGCAGAAAAGCATGCTCTAGAATCGACAATATTGTGACAAACAAATGAAACGCCAGAGATGATAGAAATTAACAAAACTATAAACTAACCTTCATCACCTACTAATTTGAAGCTTCTGAATTTATCAGCATGCAGCAGCCACCAACTTAAACCCAGCTTATTGACTTATATTCACCTATTTTGGTGACAGAGAGAGTGAAAAACAAAGAAGAATCATCAAATTTGAGAATCGAGCTAGGGAAGAATGCACCAACTTAAACACGGTTCACTAACCTTTTGAATGCACCATATAAGAATCACACCAATTTTGAGAGGAATCAGAGAAAAATCAAGCTGAATTGAAGGAGAGAAGCTAACATCCTCAGAGACAACAAACCTTAACGTTGTTCTTTTGGAACCGAGAGAAGAGAGCAGAGTAAAGTCTGAGAGCATATAAAGAGGAAGCCAAAGAGTAAATCATTCTAGGAGCCCCAAAGAAAAAATGACATCATTTCATTATAAAATTTTTGGTTTATTCTGTGACCAATTTACTTTAAAAGATAACCAATAACTTAATCAATATTTTTTTTCCTGTTTTCAGTTTTAACCGATAACCAAATTTTTAGCCTTTTTCGATGACCAAAAACCAAAATAAAATTCGGTTATCTGGTTTTCTTGGCAAAAACTAAACTTATGCTCACCCTTAAGCATTAAAATATTTTCTTATGTGGCTGCATATATTTTATTCATATTTTCTTTTAACCCTTATGCTCACCCTTATGCTCACCCTTAACCATTATGTTAGTTTAATAAATTAAAACTAAGTAAATTTTTTCCTAACTTACAAGTAAATACTAAACACTAAGCAAGTGTCCAAGATATACATAGTATGTCTTGGCAAAAAGATCCTGGAATTAAGGAATGATTTTTGGCTTAATTATATGATCGAATTAGGCAATAGAATGTTCTAGCCTAATTGCTAAATTAATTACACATTTATTGAGATGGTTCCATACACTCCTTTTATGGCCTTTGGGTCTTTTACTTTTACTCCTTACTCTTAAGCTTGAGCATTCGGTTTATTCGATTATAACTAAAACCAAATTTGTGTTTTTTTTTTAATTTTTGATTGTAGGCATAAGTAACTGAATGGACCAAATTTTCTAAGAAAGCCAAAAAAACTGATAACTGAATAGACAATTTAGTTTTGGGTTGTACAACCGAATAACCGAATTATTCATATACAAGTAATAAGCCTAAAATCAAATTTTTGTACAAGAAATAAATCAGTTTAGCTTTTCCTAATTGCAAACAAAACATCATTTAGAAGTCCAATAGGCAACATTGTACAAGTCCAATCTTGTCTTAGACATCAGTAGCAACCAAATAAAACCCAAAGTCCAAAGAAGTAGAATTTCCAATAAGCATCTATGACACTACATTCTATGAGTCCAAACATAGAATCCAACATTGTTTACTAATAAAAAAAATTTCCAGCAACAAACAAGCATCCAACACCATGCAGTAACAAATAGATGATCCAAAGATTCCAAAACATGTACCATTCATTGCACCATCACAGGCAACTATTAACACAAAAAGGAAAAAAAAACACTACAATTAGTTGTAAACATAAACATAACTTAAAGAAAAAATCCAAACCAAATACCATACCTTGTTTTCCTTCAAATATCCAAGACCAAAGGACCCAATATCACTTTGGAAATTTCTAAGACAAAGAAACAAACAAAAATCATATAAAAAAAATCCATAAACTTAGAAAATCCAATCTTAAAGTATTTTATTTAAAAATCCAATTTTAACAAGCAAGTACCTTCTTCAAGTTTTCAATCTCCTCTATGCCCTCCTCAACACCATGAGTTGTTTATTTCCTAAGTCAATCTTTAGTGCAAATCAATGCTTGCACAATCTTTGGAGTAAGTGAACTCCTAAATGCATCAAGAACTCTTCTCCCGGTGCTAAATGTTGATTTAAAAGCCATAGTAGATATAGGAACAGCCAACACATCACAGGTCATTTCATTAAGCACAAGCAAATATACACTATTCACTTTATGCCACTGTGAGATATAAAAAATCATCATCATCAGGTTCACGCTGCTCATTCAAATATCTAAATAAATCTAAAAAGTTCTCATCATTCACTATTAGTGATCGAAACATTGTTTTCATTTCCTTTGAAATTTTCCTTCTCCTATGTTGGATTTCATTTTCAGGTACATTTTGTCTAGAGGAAGATTCCTTATTTGCAGTACTTGACTCACCCAACTTTGGTTTCAACTATTGCTGATACCAACTAAATATCTCATTAAAAGAATCCTAAACCTTGTGTATTAGCTGAGCCGCTACATCTTTCTTAGATTGATACATATCATTTAAAACAAATTCATCATTCTTCAATTTGTGACATGGGTTAGGGACAACAGCACTATATATCAACATTTTCATCTTCTAAACATTACCGCAATATTTTTCATATTTTTCGTTCATCTTGTAAGTCATTAAGGAAAAATCAACATCCTCACTTGCTTGCGATTCTTGTAGGAGATCATCTAGTTCAAAAATCTCATGGAAAAAAGTATTCGATATAACATATAATGAACCAGAAATCCTACAAGTCAACTCAAAAAATTTTTGCAGGAAAGTAACCAACCTTCTCATAGTTGCCTAATTAACCAACTATATCGGTTAGTTCCAAAACAAAAAATGGATCCTCATTAGCATATGCTTTGAAGACCATCTCAAATTTCTATGCAGCATTCAACATTAAATAAGTGGAATTCCACCCAGTACTAACATCTAAGCATAACAAAGACATGCTCTCAATCTTTTCCTTTTCTACATATTGTTTGAACTTAGCCAAACTTTGTGGAGATTGTCTCACAAACTTAATAGCAGCTCTAATCTTTGAAACAGTATCATGCATCTCTTTCAACCCATTAACAATAATAAGATTAATGATATGTACAATGCATTAACAACACTTGTTCCCCAGTTCATGATTTTTTTTAAGAGCATAATTGCTACATCATTTGAACTAGAATTGTCAATAGTGATAGTGAATATCTTGTCAATACCCCAGTCAAGAAGATAATTTTCAACAGCCCTTCCAATAGTCTTACCTTTATGACCAGTTATTGGAGAAAATTTAAAATTTTCTTATCTGTGAAATGCACAATGAGACACATGTAATTCACTCTTTGTAAAGAAGCCCCGTGTGTCAGTAATGGGACAAACTCTTTAGGAAGTGTGTTTTAAACAAATCTTTCAAATTTTGCCTCTCATCTAAATATTGCTCAAATATATTTTTAGCAATAGTATATCTTGTTAGAACATGGAATCTAGGACACATAATACTCATCAAGTGCTTAAATCCTTCATTTTCCACAAATTTAAAAGGCAATTCATCAACAATTATTATGAAAGCTAGTTATCTTCTTATAGCAGCTTGATCAAACTTCCAACATGTTAGTCCTACCTCCTCTTCTGCATTTTTCTCACCAAATACTAACTCAAATTGCCTTGATTCTAATTCATGGTATTTTGCACAAGAATTGAAGTAATTCTTAAGAGAACTAGTTTCATTTCTCTTAGAACGACCTTCTTATAGCCTTTTACAATATTGCATGTAGATTTATGCTCATCAGTTTTAGTTATTATCTTATCAAAGTAGCCCCACACATGAGATCTTAGCTGCATTTGCTTTCTCTTCCTTTTTGTGCATTTTTTAGCAACTCCAGATGTAGTTGCAGTTATTTTTGTTACATTTTGTGGCTGGGCTGGGTCCGTATGATGGAAATCAACTGCACTGTATACTTTCGGGAATGAAACCCTCCTTGATTTCTTCGAGAAGCCATATGCAATTAGTAAACATCTAAAAATCAAAACATCCAACAATCAACCAACTTCTAGAAATCGAATGGCAAAGACCTGTGTATTTTGTTTCTGAGAAATGATTCAAGTTATAGGGTGTTGATGCACCACTTTGAGAATCCATAAATAAGTTTTACTTAGATGAATGAATAGGGCCCAAGAAATCTGTCTCTAAAAACTCAATTGAAAATTAAGGATCTCCTATTTAGAATGATATTATTTTACCACAAGGTTTCCTTGATTATTCTTTTAATTTTTTGTATCTCCCATTTGCTACATAATTGAAAATGAAGGATCTTATTACTTGCTCCTTGAATTCTTAGGAGAACCTTACCACTAATAGCTATATGCTTTTATGCTACTAAATTATCTTTTATCTAATTTACACATGGTGTAAATTCACCATAAAAAAAATTTTGTTAGATGGATTTTTCAATGAATTTTTTGCAAGATCTTTGGTGGTTGATTTAAAGTGGAAACAATGCTAATTGACTTGGCTATTGGTAGTAAGCTTACATGGAACTTTCAATAAGATGGACTATTATGCTATCTAATCCCCATTTTGTTTCTTTTAATATTTGTGCTTTTTGCAATAGAAAATGAATATTAATGTCTCTTGTTTTGTTTCAAGCACCGACATGAGTTTAAACAAAATCATGAAGGATGGATAAAGGCAAAAAAGCATGCTTTAGAATCGACAGTGTTGGCACAAACAAATGAAATGCTAGAGATGATAAAAATTAACAAAACTATAAACTAACCTTCATTGCCAGCTAAATCTAAAACTTCTAAATTCACTAATGTGTGGCAACCACCAACTTAAACCCAGCTTACTGACTCAAATTCACTTGTTCTCAATAAGATAACGAATAAGAAACAAAGAAGAATCATCAAATTTGAGAATTGAACCAAAGAAGAATGTGCCAAGTTAAACCCAGTTCACTAACCATTCAAATGCATCATAGAAGAATCGTGCCAAATTTGAGAGGAATTAGTGAAGAATTGAGAGGAATTAGAGAAGAATCAAGCCGAATTGAAAGAAAGAAGGCAACATCCTCACAAACAACAAACCCTATCTTTGTTCTTTTGAAACTGAGAGAGGAGAGTAAAATAAAGTTTGAGAGCACACAGAGAGTAAGTTTGAGAGTAAGTCATTTAGGGAGCCTTAATGAAAAAATGGTGGTGCTTCATTATAAAATTTTTGGTTTATTCAATGACCGATTTACTTTAGAAGATAATTGATAACCAAACCAATATGTTTTGTCAGTTTTCAGTTTTAATGGATAATAGAATTTTTAGCCTTATTCGGTGACCGAAAACCAAAATAAAATTTAGGTATCCTATTCTTTTGGTAAAAATTGAACTTTTGCTCACCCCTAAGCATTAAAATATTTTCTTACACGATTGCACATATTTTATTCATGTTTTCTTCTTAACTTCTACTGAACCACTATCTTAGTTTAATAAATTAAAACTAAGTAAATGTTTTCCTAACTCACAAGCAAATACTAAACACCTAGCAAGTATGCAAGATATACATAATAAGTATTGGCAAAAAGACCCTGAAATTGAGGAGTGATTTTTGGCTTAATTAAATGATTGGATTAGGCAACAGAATGATCTAGCCTAATTAGGGAATTCATTACACAATTATTGGGATGGTTCCTTACACTCTTTCCATGGGCTTTAGGTCTTTTACTTTTTCTTCTTCTTTTTTTGTAATGGCCTTCTAAGTCAATGACTTATTTTGACCACGTAAGTAAGTTTAATTTAAGTGTTTTTATTTAAATGCCTCAAGGTAGTTTCTTATTAAGCAAGAAAAGCATGCTGAGTAAGATATTGAGTTTCTAAGTGTAAAATGACACTAAAAGGCAAAAAGAAAAAATGGTAATTTTGACCTAAGTGAGCAACATGGCTATAATTTCAGTGTAATTAAGGTCACGTAAGTGATTTTGATCAAATAATTTAAGGCCATAAGTTACTCTAACCATTGGAACCAAGAATGAGAGTTTGGGGACCAAAATGCACTAACTAAGAACTTAGGACTATTGTGCCTTTTATGGAAAAAGAGATAAAAAGGCTAGGGGCAAAGAAAATAATTTTTCTCTTATGGGACCTAAGTTAGCTGGCTGGTGAAGGGGGCAAAAAAAAATGAAGTAATTTAGAGCTTGCTTGGTAAGTGGGTGAAGATAAGTCCAAGTTAGTGGGGGTGGTTGGAGATATTTTTTTCAGACAATCAAGCACTATTCATCATCTCCTTCATTCCCATTTTCGTAGCTTTCTCATCTTCACTTTTCTCCACCTTCATTCTTTTCAAATTGGCTAAAGTTTCATGAAATTTGAAGGTTCCAAAGTCATCCCAACAAGCCCTTAGCTCATTTTTGGTGGAATTGGTGCATTTGAGCTTGGTTTTGCTAGTTTTGGGTATAAACCCTAAGGTAAGCTTCTTGGTTATAAGCTCTATAAATGATTAGAAATGGTCTTGAATTTGTGCCTTTGTTGGCCAAATTGGTTGTATTTTGGCTAGGAAGTCAGAGGAAGGTCCATTGTACAGCATAGTGCTTTTGTGTGTGGCTTGCTTTGGATCTTGCTTAACTTGGATTTGAGATAAGGGATTTAAGTTTTGTCATGGTAAATTAATGCATTATATGTCTCTGAATGCTTGGGAGTAAGTTTGAATGAGCCAGAAGTTGATTGGAATTGGTTTGGAGCCAAGATTGGCCATGAAATGAAGGGGAAAGTGCAGCTGCAGGGTTGGTGCGATCACACTAAATATTTGATGTGATCTCATCGTGTAGAAGTTGGCATGTTACAGGGGAAATGTAGTTGCACCATCTATGCTAGTTCCTTTGCACCATTTCTAGCAACTCCCACAAAATCATGATGCTGTCGCACCATGATATTCAACACTATAGCATTGTACTTGAATTATGCCAATCTTATTTCTAAGTGTCTCAAATAAATTCCTAAGGCTTAGGTGGCATCCTAACAAGGCTAAAAAATGCTCCTAAGATTAAATTATGCATCAATAAATGGGTAACAAGTGGGTGGTTAAGAGGGCTAAGGAAAGGTGGATAAGTTTGGTACCTTAAGTCATAAATAGGGTAGTACGGAGAGACAAAGTATTGTGTGAGTTCTCCAATGGCCAAGGGTTAAGGTTATGAACCTCTGAAATTGGAGAATGACTTGAGAAAGGTTTGAGACCCTTAATGACCCAAGGGTAGTGCCCAAGTACCTTCGGGCATTGAGAGGTACCTAAGACGTCCTAACCTGGTTGATAGGCTTGGTAAGTAAATCCACTAAGTTGCCCGAGTTGAGTTCAGGGGAACTTGGCGAAGTTTGCCCACTAAGTTAAATTACCCAGCACAACAAGTAAGGAGAAGTTATGTGTAAAAGGTGTGTAAGTAATGACTTACTCTAAGTAGCTCGTAAAAGGCGGGCAAGGTCAAGTAAGTAATGACTTAGTTAAGGCGCTTGTAAAGAGGACTTCATGGGGTTTAATCAAGTGCTAGCATCAGATATAAGAGCCAATATCCAAGTACCCTAGCCATTTGAGCTCACAGCAGTTAAGAAGACCTTTGGGTGTGAGGAAGTCTTAAGTGCATGAACATGTTCATTCACTCATCCATCCATACATTACATTACATTATTATTACGGTTTATTAATTGTTTGTGCTTGTTGTTTGTTTGCTTGGTTTGGTTATGTGTGTGTGTGTGTGTATTGCTTTGCATGCTTGCATATGTTTTCCTTGCAAGTGCCAAATCCCTTACTAAGTACTTTCAAGTATTCACCCCTTAAGTGTTGTGCAGGTATTTAGTAGGCTAGTCAGGCCTAATAGTTGGATAGGGGCCACTGATAATGCTAAGTTTTATTTGTTTAAAGGTATTATCTAAGTATGAACCTTATGGCTAATGAAAACTTATAATGTAAGTTAGTATAGACCAAAGTGTTGTCTTTTTAACTTTCAAAGCTAAGTGTGCACAAGGAAAGTAAGTTTTGCCACTTGAAGCTAGGTTGCTCGGGTGGAAAGCTAAAGGTGGATCTTAGTAGATATTGTTGTTTCTACTATATGTATGACATTTTTCATACCAAGTGTTGCCTTTACTAGTGTCCATTGGTGTGTATAACACTAGGGTTAGATTTGGGTGCATATAAGGTTAAGATCTATATGCACAGTTGTTACTTGAAGTTAAAACAACTAAAATTTTCCTGTTTTGGCTTGTTTTAACTTATGTTTTATTAACTGGCATGCCATGGTTTCCTTTATAGTTTTATTTACATGTTATTGCATAGCCAAGATGACACATGCATATTTTCTATGTAGGGTAGGCTAAGTAACTAGTTGCACGTAATAATTTAAATTACTTTATGAGTAATAGCTAGCTAATTGTAACCTAAGTGGGATTATAGTTCTTTAAGAGCCTACCAATGGTTGTATTTAGGGAACTAAGGCCTAATTCCGCCATAGTTGGTATTAGAATAGGTCAATGGTTCTAGTGGGTCCTAGTCGAGGCAATAAGTGACTAAGATCCAAGCATGTCCTTGTGCTTAGTGTTGTTAGTACTACTTATAAGTGTTTCTGGAGTTTTCGTCTAGTTGTGGTTGTAGGTATATCGGTGGGAACCTGGTAAGGTGTTTCTATTGAGGTAAGGGACCAAGTAATATGGTGTTAGCCATAGGGAAAATGGCAGTTTTGTTTTAAGGTCGTAATAACACTATGGCACTAGTAGCCGAATGAGAATGCCCAAACTCTGAAAGGAAGAGAGACCATGGTTAATACCTAAGGGGTAAAGGTTTAGGTGTGCTATAGCCCGACGGCACACTAAGACCAAGGGAATAGTCCTTATCCCAAAGGGTATGACCAAGGTCAAGTAAATGTTATAGAAAGTGTGTTGATGTGGTATAAGTTGAAGTAGTTGATGGGCCTAAGGGTAAGGGTCGAAGGGCACTAAGTTATAATGGTGCACTAAGGCCAAGTGAACCATCATTACCCAAGGGCAAAAGGTGACATGGAGACCAAGAGAACAATAAACCATGAGGTATGGGCTAAGGTGCGCTAAGACTATAAGTGCACCTAGGCCAAGGGAATAACATCTCCACCCCAATATAAGTTGAGGCCTGAAGCAAGAGCTTGGGTAAGGACCATTCAATTAGGAGTCCATGAAACACAAGGGAGAATGACACAATCTTAAAAAAAAAAAGCGGCTATGTACCTTGCGCATAGAAATGATGAAGGTAAAGCGCTTAGGGCAAGAATGCCCAAGGTTAAGGCTTGAACAAGACCAAGTTCAAGAATGCCATAGTTGTCGGGGAATGACACCAGTACTTAAGTACAAACAAGGTGATGGCCTACGGCGGCTTTATCGTGTGTCATTGTAAGAGTAGGGAGGGCTTCTGATGGAGGAGAACACTTTGAGAGGAGATTCCCCAGCGGAGGATACCTGAAATACTTTCGGAAAAACACAGGTTAGGAGGTCCCCGGTGTGTATTCCCGGGGAGGAGCCTCCGACGCCCAAGTCAGTATTTTCAGATAACTGGATTATATGCTCTTTTGTGTATTCAAAGAGAACTTTTCATCTTACCCTTCTAGAAAGCTTTCTGGGTGTTTTATACCGGAGGCGCGCAGAAGCCATTCCCCTATAGTGGTCGTCCCAGATTATGACACGTGCCCGGCGGGATGCGAGCCCTACATTTTCGAGAACGAAGGGACGTGTATCTCAGCGAAAGTCACTGGGCTGACAGCCTAGTCATTCCGAGGGCGTCATATCGAGGCGTCCCTCTGATGGCGTGTCCCAGTCATAGCGTGTCAGAATGTACTTGGGGGACGACTTTATGGGGAGGTGTCAGAGGCTCCTTAAATGCTTTGTTCGTACCTTCCGAGGTTACTCTAACGTCTCGGGGCATATATTACCCGAGGATGGTTCCTCCGAGGGGTACTTCTGTTTCCGAAGAGGGTTCGATCGTTCTACCGAGGTTGGTCCTACCATTGCCTGAGGGAGCGAATTCCCTATATTAGGCCAGGGGGATCGTTTATCCTTCTGACCTCGGCTGGTAGTTTCCCTCTGCCGAAGTCAGTACTCCGCCAAGTTTGGGAGCTCGGCCGTTGATGGGCACCTCGGCTATCACATGCCCCCTCCCGGAGAGCCGGAGCGGGTGCTTCGGCTATGTTTTCGAGAAGGTCCCTTTGCCGGTCTGGCGGCTAAATCCTTTCTTGGGAATCGGCCTCGCTTCAGAAGTCACTTACTCGGAGCCGAGGTACCCCTCTTCTAGTTTTCTGGGCACCCTCGGAATGTTTGTTACTTTTTTCTTTTTGCCTTTTCTGCCACGGATCTGTGAATCGTCGCGTCCTTTGGCCAGGCGTGTCAGTCATGGGTGACCGCGCCTGGGTTTTCGCGATGCTAGGGGGACGTGCCCTGGTTCCTCGCACTGTGTGACACGTATATGCTGTTGGATGGTGAAGCAGTTATGCTGGTTACGTCAATTGCACCCCTTCGCCTTCAAGGAGCAATAATGAGGCGGTTTCTTTTTCAAAGGATGATTATGACAACGCTTCACTTATCCTTCTTCGGTCTATATAAGTTTCTTCCGTCCTATTTTGTCTCATTCTTTTGCTTTAGCTCTTGTCTGTTCCAGAGCCTTTTCTTGCCCCTTTTCCTTTTTCCGGAGGTGATTCTTTCGGCAGTGTGACCTCCAGCGATTCCTTGCAGCGGCGTTTCTCAGCCCAGGCTTTGGCAAAGTCTTTGGTGGGTGCTCCTTTTTGTGGTTTTGTTGTTGTTCCCCATTTTTTCTCCCAAAGTCATCTCTCTTTTTCTTATTTTTTTTGAAAAATGTCAAATCCAACTCCACTGAGTCCGATCCCATTGATGACTGTGCGCCCTCTTTCTGCAAACCTTGCTTCCCTTGAAACTTATCCTTGCTCCACTATTTTGGAAAAGATGGAAAAGTGGGTGGCCAAGTACTACCTCCCTTCTTATATCACACCGAGGTTACCCCTCCCGGGGTCTTATGGCTACGCAGCTTCTCCGGGGGAGGTTACCGTTTACCGAGCTCAACTGAAAGCCGGTCTTCGGTATCCCCCTCATCACATGATATGTGAATTCTGTGATTTCCACGGCATTGCCGTGAACCAACTCACCCCAAATTCTTACTCTTACTTCAATGCCTTCCTCTGCATGTGCGGGGTGTTCGGCATAAACCCCCACTTCACCTTCTTCATGCAATACTATAAACTCCACCCGGTCCCGAAGGGTGGTTTTTACTACCTCCTTCCCCGAGGGTCCGGGAGTAAGAAGTTCATGTTTACCTTCGCTAATAAGGACAGTTGGCGAGGGTGGCAGAAGCAGTTTTTCTTTTTGCGGGTTCCCGAGTCTTGGGGCCACGTGCCTATTAGATGGGCTTCCGGAACTTTAGAGGCCGACGTCGTCGATGCCAGGAAGCTCCTTACTCCGGTAACGCTTGCCGATTTTGACAACTTCGACAAATGTATTCGGTTAGTGTCGGACTGGGACTCTGGGGCTCCTTCACGTTCACTCTACCCCTTTCCTATTAAGTGGGATCTTATGTCAGAGGAAGTTCTTCGGGAGCTGGGAGTGATAACTGCCCACAAGAGTGACCCCAGCATGCCCGTGCCTATTCTTCCGGGGAAGAAAGCCTGGATAGTCATGCTCCTTTGGCGTGAAATTTCTTATCAGGCTTTTTCCGAGAGTAAGTCATCTTCCAGGGTTTGGCTTCTGGCTTTCCTTTTGGACTTACACTGATATTTTACCTTTTTGTAGAGATGGGCGATTAGTCTGCCGAGTTTTATAAATCGCTCTTCGACAGTCAGGCTAAGCGGGGAGAGCAAGTTCGCAGGAAGACTTCCGGTAAGAGGAAGAAGTCGACTGCCGGCCCTTCTAAGTCCAAGAAGGCCAAAGCTACCACTCCTACTCCTCCTTCCCCCGAGGACGTAGTTGAGGTGGAAGATCAGTCCTCAGCTCAACTACCGACGGCCGATAATCCTCCTTCGGAGCCTGACATCCTCGGGGAGACACTTAGTCTTGCGCCTGCTACCAAGATTCCAGCAGAGCGAACGTCTGCCCAGGAGTTTGAAGAGGGCAGAAGAAGGAAGGGAAAAAACATCCCTGACGATGTTCGGGAGGTCGGTTCTGAGGAGGGCGTCCCCGAAGTTCCACCAGGTTGGTTCCTTAGCCATTCCGCTACAAATCTCAGTATTTTTCGTATCTACGATTTTTTGGATGAATGGCTAAGGGATGACGTTTTGATGGAACTTCGGTGTGACCTTGCAGAGAACGCCCCTACTGCTTCCTGGATGGAGACTTATGACCGTCGGAGGGCTCTTCGGGACCGACGGATTCCACGAGGCAGGGTGCCACGAGAGCCTTTCTGGACGTTCACAGAGGACATGGATTTGTTTTCTGAGGATAGCCAGCTGATGGCTCCACAAATGGCGACGGGGGTGTTGACTCATGCCACTTTTTAGTCCCTTACCACCGAATGTCCCAACGAAGAGATCCTCGCGGCGAGGATGACCGAACACGCTGCTCAGGTGATCCTTCCTTTTTAGAAAATTGTTCTTCTAAGCTGTCACTACCTTCCGATACTTTTTTGACGCTTCTGTTTTTCTGCAGCTTTTGGCATACAGCGGGTACTTCCGCGCCTGGTCAGCAAAACAGACGGAGACCCGTTCTCGGTTCGAAAATTCCTTGCACCAGACGAAGGAGTCTCTCGCCCAGTATGCCCTAAAATATGGCGAGTTGAACAACCTTGCGAGGGAAGACCTTGGGAGTCTTCAGACCGAGGTTGTGTCTAGGAAGCAGGAGCTTCTCACTGATTTCTCAGCCAAGGTTGAAGACCTCGGTTCAAAGTGCGTGACTCTTTCTTTAGAGAATGATGCCCTTCGGAAGAAGACCGCTCAAGACAGCGAGGATCTTGCGAAGGCACTTGCTGAGATTGAGTCACTGAGGAAGAAGGAGGCAAAGAGCAAGAGGAAGAAGAAGCTGGAGGAGAAGATTGTTGCGCTGAAAGCTGACCTGAACGCTCTTGGTGCCGAGAAGGACCGTAGCGAGCAAATGTCGAAGACGTCCTACCAAGATGGCTTTTGCTTGGCTCGTCATCAGGTCCTCGCTCGGTACCCTGGGCTTGACCTTTTTCACTTATTTGCCTTGGATTTTCCCAAAGAGCCTAAATCTTCGTGGTCCAAGGTAGAGTTCCTTAATCTTCCTCCGGCTCGCCCTGCACCTTTGACTGAGTCCTCCGGGGATGATAATGTTGCAGAAACGCCGGATACCCCTGCTTAGTCATAGGCTTTCTTCCTTTTTCCTCTTTTGTATCTTTTGACTTATCATTTTTAATGAAGAATTTTTTCCTCCATTCTTCGTTCTTTCTTCCGAATACGCTTTCTCAGAAGCTGGTACGATTCTAAGTTTACCCTTTTTTTTTTTTAAGAACATCCGCACCTTATTTTTTCGGAAGGAACCTTTCTGGACTGCTTTCTTGCTCGGACGAGTTTTTAAGCCAAGTGAGGAATTTCGTAAGGAAGAATCGTCAGGCATGCTCTTTTGGTAACGAGGGCATATTCGTCATTTATTTTTACTGACGACTTCGGGGAGGAGTATCTTATAGGCTTTCTTCGAAAAAAGAATGTCTAAGTATAGAATTTTTTCAGAGAGCTTGAATGCCAGGTATTCTTCAACTCTACTCCCTCAACGTTACCCAACTTAAAGACCCCTGGGCGAACTTCATCAAGGACCAAATAGGGTCCACTCCAATTTGCCCGAAGTACACCTTGCGATGGCCTTCTTTGTTCGAATTCGGTCTTCCGGAGAACAAGGTCTCCCTTTTTGATCTCCTTTTTCCTTACATGTAAATTGGCGGTGCGTGCTATCCGCTGCTGGAATGCCTTTCTCCTTAACTCGGCCATTTCGCGATGCTCTTCGAGGAGGTCCAATTTTGCTCTCAGTCCAAGCTCATTTCCTCCTTCATCGAACACCTGTACTCTTACTGAGGGCTGCGTGACTTCAATGGGAATAATGGCCTCAGTCCCGTATACGAGCGAGAAGGGAGTCTCTCCCGTGGCTCTTCGGGGAGTCGTTCGGTAGCTCCATAGCACACTTGGAAGCTCTCCTGGCCATTTTCCTTTTGCCTCCTTTAGCCGTTTTTTTAGACCATCTTTTATTGTTCTGTTAGATACCTCTACCTGCCCATTGCTCTGAGGGTGAGCTACTGGGGCAAAATGTATCTTGACGTCAAGGTCCTCCATGAATTCCTGGAACCCCTTGTCAGTGAACTGGGTCCCGTTATCGGCCACTATAACCCTCGGAATGCCAAATCGGCATATGATGTTCTTCCATACAAATCTTTGGGCGTCCTTCGCCGAGATCGATGCTAGTGGTTCTGCCTCTATCCACTTGGTGAAATAATCCACTGCAACGATGCAAAATTTTACTCCGCCGGGGGCGGTTGGGAGAGGTCCGATGAGATCAATGCCCCACACGGCAAAGGGGCAGGGGTAGTCTGCCGCATTTATTCTTTCCGAGGGTAGCTTTTGGATATTGGCGTGCCTTTGGCAGTTGTCGCATCTTCAGACAAATTGCCTTGCGTCCTTCCTTAGGGTAGGCCAGAAGTAACCTTGGCGGAGTATTACTCCTGTGAGGACGTCTGTCCCTATATGGGAGCCACACACTCCTTCATGTACTTCTTCAAGTACTTTTTTGGCGTCATCCTCGCCTATACATCTTTGTAGAGGAGTTGCGTACCCTTGCCTGTATAGTTCTTCTCCAATGAGGAAGTACCTCCCTGCACGCTTTCGGACCTTTGCGGCTTCTTTAGGATCCTCGGGAAGCTCTGAAGTTGCCAAATATTTCTTGAGGGAGCTTTGCCATCCCTCCCCCGAGGTTTTTATGCACATTAACTTCGTGCTGGGGTGTTCTAGCACTTCGGTGGGTTCCTTAGCTTTGGCCAAGGCATCCGCTTGGGTATTATCCTTCCGGGGCACGTTCTTTATGTGCACCGAGTCAAAATCCTCAATGAGTTTCCGAACGAGATTGTGATACTTAGCCAAAATTGGGTCCTTTGCCGCATATTCTCCCCTCGTCTGTCGGACTACTAATTGTGAATCACTGTGGGCCGCAAGGTTCTTCACACCTACTTTTCTGGCCATTTTCAGTCCGGCTATGAGGGCTTCATATTCCTGTCCTCTCCTGGCAGGTTCCAGCTGAAACACCCTCCCTGGAAATGTACCAGGCCTTCTTTGCTCCTGAGGAGCTCTGGTTGCTGGCCTCCCACCTTGGGCTGGCCCTTGAGTCCTCAGTTGGGGCATAGGCAACTGTCCCCTAGGTCCTCTGGGATTAAAAGTTCCCAGCAATTTCTTACTGCCTTTCACCCCCTTTTTGGGGCAATCCCTCACCCAGTGATCTGGGCAAAATCCACATCCATGACACCCTGTGGAAGCTTTAAAGCATGGCTTATTGCCATGAAACTTCCCACAAGTGTTACACTGAGGACCATATGGTTGTGACTGTGGTCCTCTATCCATTCTGTTCTCCTTTTTGCTTCCTCCTGCTTCCCTCTCCTCTCTCGGCCTTTTTGACATCTGGCCCTTCTTTGTTCCACTACTACTACCTGGCCCACTCCTCAATTGCTCCTGAGACTCCTGCTCCAGAGCCAGTGCACTCTGCACCACTGTATAATAGTCTCTGGCTCCAATGGCTCTGAGAATTTGTCTCAGCTCAGGTCTTAGACCCCTGATGAACTTTTTGGTCCTTAGCTCTTCCTGTCCTTCATACTGAGGGGCATACCTGATCAAGCTGTTGAACCTCTGCTCATACTCCAGCACACTGAGGTTCCCCTGGTCCAGTTGATCAAATTCAACCTGTTTCTGATCTCTCTGTGCTTCACTCACATACTGCTGCCGAAACACTCTGAGAAAATCAGGCCACCTCATGGACCTCCTCCTATCTGGATGCCTCCTCAGGTTCCTCTCCTGGTAACTCCTCTGTACTGCTCTCCACCAGAGTTCTGCATTCCCCTCTAGCCTAAAAGTGGCTAGCAATACTCTCTGGGTGGAAGTAACCTCCATTCTCTCCAATATCTTTTCTAACTGGTATAACCAGAACTCGGCCTCCTTTGGGTCACAACCCCCTTTGAAAACTGGAGGTTTCAGTGCCAGAAACCCCTCCAACTGGCCCTCCTTTAGTCCTCCACTGCTATGCTTTCTCTTCCTCTCTTCTCTGCTACTAGATTTACCTCTAGATGACCTGCTTGACCTGCTCCTAAGTGTGGTCTCCTCAATAGAGGGTTCAGTCCCTCTGGAGTATATATATGCATCCCTTTCCTCAAAATCTGGGCTGTCATCCTCCTCTTCCTCCTCAATTCTGGGCTCCTACCTCACCTCTGACCTCATCCTCTTGGCTCTTGGATGTCTCCTTTCCTCATCCGCCTCTTCTTCTTCTTGATTACCTCCAGCTCGGCTGGACTGATCATAACTCTCTGGCTTTTTGCCAGGCCTCCTTCCCCTTCTCCCACTTCCTTCTGCCTCCACTGGCTCCATTTCTCCCTGATTCTGGGCTTGGCCTCTAGCCAAGGATTGCATTCCCAGCACTAGTTGAGCCACTGTGGCATGTAATGACTCCATCATCACTTCATCCTTTCTTGTCTATCTCTACTTGGCCCAGGTATTTGGTACATGGCAGTGGGGTCTTCAGCCCCATTATGACCCATTTCTCCTGCCTGGGTCTCAGGCACATTTTCCTGCAATCCCTCTACATGATGGGCTGCAGTTTCTTCTTCCTGTCTTAGGGAACCCCTGTCCCTGCCTCTAGTTCTCATCCTGCACTTTCAATTGCAGTTATTCACAAATATCCAAAATAACACAAGTCTTATTTGAGTTAGCCCTAAAGGGAACACTGTCTAGGCTTAGCTCTGATTGTACTAAACAAGCAGGCTCTGATACCAAACAAAGCCTGTCACACCTCACACAGGCCCTGGCCTGTAAGTCCCCAACCTGACTCACAAGCCCAAACTAAAAACTGGGTAACTAGCCCTCGGCCATACCACATGGACTATCTTTAAGTCTTATTTTCTTAAGGTAATGGGCCTGGGAGGTGGCCCAGGTGGCTTTCAAACCAAACTAGTAATTACTTGCAGCGTAAGTAAGGCCCAAAACAAGCACTTTCTTGCATGACAAGCAAGGCAACAAATAATGCAACTTCCAGTGCATACTTGGTGTGCAATCAAGTGTGCTACCTATATGGCAACCAAGAAGCCCACAATGTTGGTTAAAGTTTGGAAAACCACAAGGAATAATGCATGTAGCTCTCGGCCATCAAAAACACATACAATGGTGCACCATACAACTTGCAAGATCATGGCCATCCATATCATATAAAAGTGCCAAACCTTGGCCCATAACACTCATAACACATATCCACTACACATAACCATCCATACTCTCATACATAACTTGGCATACAAGGTTCTCAAAATAACACCATCTAGGTATCCGAGACTACAAATATACACAACCAAAAGTGTAGTCTACCTAGCAAATAACATGGCTAATAATGCCAAGCACCCATAAGTTGTTCATGCCAAGTTATATACAGACCGAGACCAAACTCCTAATGCTCAAACATCACCTTAAGGATCCCATACAAAAGCACACACTGCAACACCAAGCCCGTGGCCATGTTCATGGTCATAAAGTTGAAAAGCAAAACCAGAGCTAAAGCCCAGATATCCATGCTCCCCTAGACAATTCCCACTCTAC
>SMDT01002572.1:0-28204 GCA_005392925.1 Aquilaria sinensis | reverse complement strand
ACCATTACTGAGTTCCAGGAGTTGTCCACGGCCTTCACACAGCAACTCATTGGGAGCCGACCTACTGCGAAGATGCCTGTCCAGATGTTCGACATAGTCAAAGCACAAGGAGTCATTGATTGAGAAACCATCCGAGACTATGTCGAAAGATTCAACAGAGAAGCTCTGAGCGTCCTAGACTTCCGGCCCGAAATCCGCATTCTCGCCATGACACGGGGCCTTCGGCGAGACTCACAGCTAATTCTTACGAGTTCTCAAAGGACCCCCCGGAGACCCTCAGAGAATTTTACCGAAGGGCAGAACAGCACATGACCGCCGAGGAACTAAGAATGGCAGGGCCGAAGCCCGATCACCACCGCGCCGATGGGTCCAATCAGCAAAGATTCGGCGACCAAGGGCCATGGCCGCCGATAACAAAAAGAATGACAAGAAGTTCTGCCAGTTTCATCGCGACCACGGCCATGACACCGAAGATTGCTTCCAGCTGAAGAAGTACATAGAGTCGCTGATAAAGCAGGGCCAACTTCGGAAATACCTGCGGATGCCATCCCCAAAAGGCAGAAAAGTGGAGGAAGAAAGGGCCGAAGATGAGGACTATGACTCCGACAGGCGGAGAAACCGAAGTCCAAAAAGGCGCCCTCCACCTCCGGCAGGGGTTATCCAAACCATCACCACGGGGCTCCCATCCTCGGAAAGAAAGCGGAAGGCCAGAGAAATTGCAGTTATGGAGTATCAAAGTCCATCAAAGAAACTGGCTCGCAAAGATGGCTCCACCGTCGTCTTCCCCCACGACGACCCGCTGCTGATAATGGCGAGAATAGGGAACTGGGACGTCAAGAGAGTGTTGCTTGATGATGGCTCAAATGCTGACGTCCTATTCTCGCACTTACTGCCGAGCTTGGGCATCTCCAGCAGCGAACTTAAACCTGTCACTACGCCCACCTTCGGCGTTGGGCCATCCGAACTACCCGTCCTCGGATGGATCGACCTCCCCTTGATGATGAAAGGGACTTCGGTAGACGGAGCAGCTGAGTTGTACGCCTCCACAATGGCGAGATTCATCGTCATGGACGTCCCGTCCTCGTACAACGCCATCCTTGGAAGGCAGACACAGGGAAACCTGCACATTCGCCCTGATGTGAAGTACTTGACTGTCACATTCGCCACCAAGGATGGAGATGCAGAGGTCTTCATAGACCAAGCCGAGGTAAGAAAGGTGTTTGTAAAAGCACGAAAGGCTCCGGCGAGCAACTCTCGCGCAAACGATGGAGGCAAAGGCGCTAGAAAAAGGCAAAGAAGAAGATCTCGCCAAAGCAGAAACGGAAGCAGTAGATCTTGTCCCAGGACAATCTACCCGAATAGGGAAGAGCTTGGCCGAAGGTGACAAGGAAAAACTTGTATCCTTTCTGCTGGAAAATAAAGATCTGTTTGCCTACTCGCCGAAAGATATGCCAGGAGTAAACCCTGGCATAATACAGCATAGCCTCAAAGTAAGCCCGGAAGCAAAACCTGTCCGGAAAAAGAAACGGAGCATCTCAGCCCACAAAAGCAACTTTGTCAAAACCGAAGTCCAGCGTCTCCTAGATGCTGAAGCTATCAAGGAAGTGAAGTACCCCGAATGGTTAAGCAACGTGATCATCGCCACAAAAGAAGGTAGCAGCAAACTCCGGATGTGCATCGACTTCAGAAACTTGAACGATGCTTGCCCGAAAGACTCATACCCTCTGCCGCCAATAGATCAACTGGTAGATTCAACTGCTGAATATGGGCTCCTTAGTTTCCTAGACGCCTTCAGTGGCTACCATCAAATAAGGATGGACCCCGAAGATGAAGAGAAGACTGCCTTCATCACCGAGGGAGGAACATATTGCTATATCAGGATGCCCTTCGGGCTCCAAAATGCAGGAGCCATCTACCAGAGGCTGATGAACAAGGTCTTCAAAGACCAAATGGGGAGAAACATGGAGGTGTATGTTGATGATATGATAGTCAAGAGCAAGCTGCCTGGCTACCACGTTGCAGATTTAGAGGAAACCTTCCAAAAGCTTAGAGCCTTCGGGATCCGCCTTAATCCTAAGAAGTGCATCTTCGGGGTGACCTCGGGAAAATTCCTTGGGTACATGGTATCCAAAAGAGGCATCGATGCTAGCCCCGAGAAGATTAAGGCTCTGCTTGAGTTCCGAACTCCTGCCACAGTCAAAGACGTGCAGAGACTCACCGGAAGAATAACCTCTCTGAGCAGATTTATTTCCAGGTACGGAGATAGGTGTCGACCTTTCTTCAAAGTCCTCACAAAGGCAGCAAAAATGGAAGGCAACCTCGGAAGAAATGATCATCCTTGGGATGAAGATTGCCAAAAAGCCTGGGAAGAACTCAAAGTCTACTTGGCCAGCCTGCCGACTCTGCGACAACCTCGGGAGGGAGAGCCCCTCGTACTGTACCTCGCCGTCACAGAAAAAGCTGTGAGCTCGGTCCTCGTGAAAGAAGAAGGGCCAAAGCAATGGCCGGTCTACTATGTCAGCAAGTCCCTGCATGGCGCCGAAATCAGGTACCCTTTGCTTCAAAAAGCTATATACGCCTTGGTGCTTGCAGGGAGAAGGCTGCGACCATACTTTCAGGCTCACCCCATCATCGTCCGAAGTAGTCTGCCGCTACGGGATGTCATGAAGAGAGTTGATCATTCGGGAAGGCTCTCCAAGTGGTGCATAGAGCTGGGCGAACACGAAATCACGTATGAGCCTCGGAAGGCCATAAAAGCTCAAGCACTGGCAGATTTTATCGCCGAAATACCCACCACTGAGGAGAGCCATTCAGATCCAAAAGAGGGTGAGCCAGAATGGACCTTGCACGTAGACGGAGCCTCGGGGTCCGAACACCAGGGAGCTGGAGTAATTATCAGGGGCCCCGAAGGCCTGGAGGTAATGAAGGCTATCAAGTTCAGCTTCAACGTCACCAACAATGTAGCTGAGTATGAAGCCCTCATAGCGGGATTACGCTTGGCCAGAAAGATTGGCGTGAGAAACTTAAAGGCTCACAGCGATTCCCAGCTGGTAGTTCGGCAGACGGCAGGAGATTATGGGGCGAAGGACCCAATCTTGGCAAAATACCACGAGCTGGTAGCAAAGCTCATCCAAGAGTTTGACGCCGTACGGATCGAAAATGTACCTCGGCGGAATAACACTGAGGCAGATTGCTTGGCGAAGTCGAAAACATATACCGAGGTGCTAGACCATCCAAGCATCTCAGTGCTGAGCATGGCGACCTCGGGAACAGGGTGGAAAGACCCAATAAAAAGATACCTCGCAGAGAATTTGCTCCCCGAAGACCCCGGCGATGCTGCAAGACTGCGAAGACGCTCCGGAAGATTCTTCCTGATTGGCGAAGAGTTATACCGGCAGGGATATGCGAATCCGCTGCAAAGATGTGTGAATGAAGAGGATACTGAAATGGTCCTTGAAGAAGTTCACGAAGGCATGTGTGGTTCACACATTGGAACTGATGCCCTTGCAGCAGTGATACTCCGCCAAGGATACTTCTGGCCTACCCTGAGAAAGGACGCAAGACAGTTCGTCCGGAAATGTGGTAGCTGCCAGAGACATGCGAAAATCCAGAGGACACCCTCGGAAATGGTAACTTCGGCAGACTATCCTTGGCCCTTCGCAGTCTGGGGTATAGACCTTATTGGGCCACTCCCCACAGCACCCGGAGGCGTGAAATTCTGCGTGGTAGCAGTGGACTATTTCTCAAAATGGGTGGAGGCAGAACCACTAGCAACTATCTCGGCAAAAGAAGTGCAGAAGTTCGTATGGAAGAACATCGTATGCAGATTTGGCATACCGAGGGTACTAGTAGCTGATAATGGATCCCAATTCATAGACAAAGGATTCCAGGAATTTATCAGCGACCTCGGAATAAAGATGCACTTCGCCCCAGTAGCTCACCCCCAAAGTAACGGGCAGGTGGAAGTATCGAACAGGACCATAAAAGATGGCCTGAAAAAGAGACTGGGAGAAGCAAAAGGGAAATGGCCAGGAGAACTCCAAAGCGTATTATGGAGCTACCGAACGACGCCCCGAAGAGCCACAGGGGAAACTCCCTTTTCACTAGTCTTCGGGACAGAGGCCATTATCCCAGTCGAGATAGTCAGACCATCAGTACGGGTGCAAGTATTTGATGAAGGTGGAAACGACCTCGGCCTCAGAACCAAGCTCGACCTCGTCGGCGAACACAGAGAAATAGCCGAGCTGAGAAGAAAAGCTTTTCAGCAAAGAGTGGCCGCGGCTATAAACTTACGGGCCAGGCCAAAAGAAATCAAGAAGGGAGACCTCGTTCTCCGAAAGGCTGACTTTGCACCCCGAAGGCCGTCCCACGGAGTACTTCGCACAAACTGGGAAGGACCTTATCTGGTTCTCGCCGAAGTACGAAAAGGCGTGTACAAACTTGGCAACGCCGAAGGAGTAGAATTGAAAAACACTTGGCACTCAGACGCCTTGAAAAAATTCTACGCCTAAGATAAAGCGGAGGAATTGTAAGTACAGAATGCTCTTAAGGAAAGTTCTTAAGTATCCAAAATTGTGCAAAGCAGAATTCCGCGAAGATGCTCGCCATCATAAAGCGTAGATATGACTTTCCGAAGTCTCTTGAGCCATCACGCTCGGGAAAGATGGAAAACAAAAATCTCGCAGAAGTACTCGCCATAGCCAACGCAGAGATAATTTTCCGAACTCCTTTGAGCGAACGTGCTCGGGAAAATGGAAAGTGAACAATCTCGCGAAAGGATTTCCGAAGTCCCTTGAGCAAACATGCTCGGGACAACTGGAAAACAAAAATTTGACTAAAGGTTTTCCGAAGTCCCTTGAGCAATCATGTTCGGGACAAATTGGAAATGCAAAAGCCTGCAAAAAGATTTAGTCAAATTTTTTTAGACATTCCAGAAAGCCTCTGGAGCAAACAGGCTCGGCCAAAGGAAGGTAAAAGAGTTTCTTTGATCACAGGTTTTCCGAAGTCTCTTGAGCGAACGTGTTCGGGACAATGGAAATGAAGAAACTTGCAAGAAAAGACTTAGCCAAAAAAAATCTTCATTAAGAGCAAAGTTGCTTTACAGAAGAAGTGACCGAAGAAGGAGTACAAAGTAGAAGGGAAGGAAAAGGGGCCCTAAAAAATAGCCTAAGGGTTCGCGGCGTCCCGAAAGCCACTCGCTGGCCCGCCCTTTTCCACCACCTTTCGCGCCGGCATTGAAGGAGGAAGTTTCAGATGCTCGACCTTGGACCATTCCCACCGAGGTCCCTCAGGAATATATAGGGCCTCCAGAAAAGAGAGGTCTAAATCTGGGAACCTCTGGAGAACCTGGTGACGAGCAAGGCAGAAGCCGTCCTGAAAGGCAACCTTCGCCATTTGATCAGACTCGTTCTTATCAAGCTCGAGGTCGTCAAGCTCGTCCTCCAGTTCAGGGATCTCCTCCTTCAGCGCCTTTATCTCCAGCGTCCCCTTGGACCCCTTCTTCAAAGACTCGACCTCAGCCCGGAGAGTTTTATTCTCACTCGTCAACGACACTATAAGGCTGTCAGAACCAGCCTTGTGCTTGAGAAGATCTTCGTTGGCGGCGAGCATCCCCTTTATTTGTTCACCGAGGTCAGCAATCTTCTGGGAGGAATCCTTTTGAAGTTCTTCTTTTTCCTTCCGGAACTCCTCCCGAAGGGCAGTCACTTCTTTCTCAGCAGCCTCTTTCAGCTGCTGGTTTTTGGCGGCCGACTCCGCGAGTGCGATCCTCGCCTCATTCATGGTCTGAGTGGCCGAAGTTCGGAAGGCAACCTCCCTGGCCACCCGAACTCGGAGAAAGCCGGCGTACCCCAGCAGCTGCAAAAAGATAAAACGCAAGGTCAGTAAGAGCCAAACACTTAGGAAAAAATTGAAGGGAAAGAGCTGTGAAGGATATACCTGAGCAGCATGCTCGGTGATCTTTGCGGCGAGGGTGTTATCCCCCGGATGGGCCGCCGCTATAGCCTTGAAGGAGGCCTCGGTGAGCACCCCCTTCGAAATTTCCTTAGCCATTTGAGGAACGTCCTCGGAGTACAAATTCATGTCCTCCGTGAACGTCCAGAAAGGCTCCTTGGGTATCTTCCCTTGCGGGATTTTGGCGTCCCGAAGAGCTCGCTTCCGAGCATGTTCGGCCGCCCAGTCAGGGGTAGTCAACTCCCCTGCGTGGCAAGAATGAGAAGGAGATTAAAGACAAAGAAGGCAATCCAGAAAAAACAAAGGAAGTACACTTTGTCTGGAAACAAACCTGGTGGAACCTCGACAACGACGTCCTCGGAGTCCTCGGCCTCCTCGGTCGAAATGCCCTTGCCCTTCCGCCTGCGCCGCTCCTCGGCAGAAGGTACTTCTACCACTACATCAAGGAGGGCCTGCGACGCAGTAGGACCTTGAGGAGGGACGTCGGTTGAAGGGACCTCGGAAACAGCAGTCTCAGGCGCCGGAATCTCGGCTGTCCCAGGCTCCTCAGCAGTCTCCTCGGGAATTTCTTCTAGAGGAACCTGAGCAGGGGACCTCGGCCGAATCATCAGGCGGCGAAGTGACAGCAACCTCGGCGTCCTCGTTTCCCTCCCTAATACTTTCCAAATGGGAAGAAATAACAGTCTTCTTCGCCCGTTTAGACGAGGGACCAGCACCAACGGACTTTCGCCTTCGGGAAGCCACCTTCTTTGTCTACTCCCCCTTCTCCACTTGGCCGGAGAAAAGGGACTTGTAATAGGCGGCAGTCCCGTCGCCCATCTCTGAAAAAGGAGAGAAACATCAGCGTAAGTCCGAGGAAAAAAACAGCAAAGGAGTAGAAGATGACTCACTTTCGACAAGCGTTTCGAAAGAAATCTCCTCCTTAAGAAGCTTGACCAACCAGGAATCCTTCCCGGCGATGGCAGGAGCTGGCATCTTGAGGTCAGTCTTGTGCTCCTTTACCACCTTTAGTTCCCGAAGGACCTCTTCGGTCATCAACTTCCAGTTGATTGGAAAAGGGTAAAGGGCGCGCGGAGCGACCTCGGGATCCCAGTCAGAGACAGCCCGAATGCGGGCGTCGAAATCCGCGAACACGGGAGCCAACTCTGGGGTCAGCAGCATCCTCGGATCAACAACGTCCACATCCAGTGTTCCCTGAGCCCATTTGGTCGGAACGTACGACCAGGCCTCGTCCATCTTCAGGAAGAAGAACTTCTGTTGCCACCCCCGCCAGCTATCCTTAGTGGCGAAGGTGAACATGAATTTCTTGCTCCCGGATCCCCGAGGTAGCATGAAATAGAAGCCACCCTTCGGGACCACAGAGAGCTTGTAGTACTGCATAAAGATTATGAAATGGGGTTCTATCCCGAAGACGCCACACATGCAGAGGTAGGCGTTAAAATAGCAGAACGAGTTCGGGGGAAGCTGGTTCACAGCAATGCCATGAAATTTGCAGAACTCGCACACCATCTTCGGGGGAGGATACCGAAGACCGGCCTTCAGCTGGGCTCGAAAAACGGTAACCTCCTTACTATGGTTTGAAAAAGCATAATGGCTAGAACGAGGCAGCCTAGTAATGGCGTAAGAGGGAAGAAAGAATTTTTTCTTCCACCTCTCTAACTTTGCAGGGGTGGTGCAACAAGGATGGGCTAAAAGAGGCTGCCAGCTCTCAGGAATGGGCATTTTTGACATGAAAACGAGTTTGAAAACGGAAGAAAATAGTTTCCAGAGAAAAACTCAAAAGAACAGAGGGATCAAAACGCTCTAGAAAACAAAAACCCACCGAAAGATTTGCCAAAATCTGAGGACGCCATCGTGAAAGTTGGCTGGAAAAAAGCTCTGATTAAGGTAGCTCCGCCACAAAAAGCAAGAAAATGCAAGAACAGGGGCAAAGCAGAGAAAAGAGCAGAAGAAAAAGCAAAGGGAACTTATGATGGAATGGGCTATTTATAAAGCCAGAGGTGGGTAACCGAAACATCGTCATAAGTACCCTTTGGAGGCGAACCGTCGCCGTAACTGCTCTCTGCACCTGAAAAGGCGCGCCCTCTGTAACCGACGTGACTCTCCTCCAATGGCAAAGCACCACGTGTCAACCGCTGCGCAAAAATGGGGGACACGTCCTCCAAACGTCCCTTGAAAACTGGGACACGTCCTCTGACATCCCTGGAAAACTGGGACGCGCCGCTCAGACTGACACGCTTGGCCAAACAGACCTGCAGAAACAAAGAGCAGGCCAACTCGAGGACGCCAAGAGACAGGCTATGGCCGAACAGCCCATGACCTTCGGGCAAGAGGTGTATCTTCGGCACAGGCTCCGCCTCGAAGACACCAAAGAACAGGCCAAGGCCGAAGAGCCCATGATCTTCGGGCAAAAGGCGCATCCTCGGAACAGGTTGAGCTTCCAAAGAGACTCCCATAAACAACCTCGGAAAGAGATGCAAAACCGAAGTCTTCACTTCGGCTTTCCAAAGGGGGGCATGTGATAGCCAAACGCTATCGCCTCTATCTGGCCGAACTCCCTGCCACAAGAATGGCCAGAAGAAGCTGGCGCTACCCGAGAAAAGGTGTGATCATGCACCTCGGGAGATAGCCGAAGAGCTCCGAGCCCGGCACGCCAGGAAAACCCGAGGACACTACTTGCCCCCCCAAGGTTGTGAACAGATCGCCTTCGGAAAAGCGGCACCAGACATAGCGAGCCGAACATGATATCCCCGAAGGCGGAACTCCCTGAAACTGGGAACCCCCGAACTGAGGGCTTGTTTCCCGAAGAGGCTCTGTCCGTACCAAAGGACGACCTCACCCAGGGACCTCGGGAGTACGGCAGGAGCATTTATGGAAGTATTTAAGGAAGCCTCTGACACATCTATTCACAGACGCCACAATCCGCCTCAAAAGGCGTACTGCCACGCTGACACCATCAGAATCACATTATGGCCCGTCTCAGCACATGGCTCAAGGCAACCTGCTACTAGCTATCTGTCTCCTATGCCCAGAAATTGAGGAATATCCGACCGAACACGTGCCGCGATCTGAACGGGCTAGGCGCTCCTATAAATACCAGGAATTAATACTTGGCAGGAGGCTGGTTGGCAAAACACTGCTCCCACACTCTGAGAAAATTACCAGGCGAGACTCCTCAGCCCTCTGTGCTATTTTCTCTGCCTTTCTCTCAGCCACCACTGACTTGGGCGTCGGAGGCTCCCCCCCCGGAAAAACACTCCTGGGGCTCCTAACCCTTTGTTTCTGAGCTTTCAGGCACTCTCCTTTGGGCAATCCAATCCACCAGGCGTCCTTCCTCCCAAAAGTCTCTCTTCCAGTCATCATGACTCTGAACGATGAGGCCCCTGGCCATCAGTATTTATAGTGAGACTCAACTTCTAGGCCTAATGGGTTTCAAACGCCTAATCCAATTAGGCTTTAATTTCGAGCTTAATAATGGCTCAACTCTTGGGCCCATTATTAATACAAAATTAAAGTGAAACTATAGCCCAAATAATTAGCTCATGCACTCCAATGATCCAAATAGCTCTATGTATGCGACCCAATAGGCTTCTACGATGTTGGAAATGATCATAAAACATATTTATGATCATAAGCAATGAGCGGTGTCTAGCAACACATCATTACTAACCAAGTGACAAGATTGTCGATGATTCGACTAAACCTTCATGATCATCATCGATATATGCCATTGTCCTTTTGTCCAAGATATCAAGACTAAGCACGAGACATGGAATGTGTCACTCTCGTATAGCCCAATCTTTGGTTTCTTGATTACCCAGTAGACCCACTTAAATTGATGACATTGATATCATATATCAACTCATCTGAGCATGGCCATGCATTTTCTAAGTCTCACTCTATCAAGGGGCCCGAAGATATCACTCCCGTTACATAGGAGGGACAAATCCCATCTTGATCATACAAATCCCTCCGCATGATATGTGACATACCCAATGACCCCGTTCAAGTTCACTCAGTTACGAGCAACAAAGGAAAGTATTAAAGTATGTGACTTACATGTAGGGAACCTTGATGATCTTAGATCGAAGGACTACATATACCATGATCACTATGAGAATCACTTATGACACTCATATAACGATCTATGTAGTGCTCTCATGGTGGGTCGGTCTAGTACACAAGTTCTCCAACTTGTACCCATATGTAGACTACATATCTCATATTAGTCTCCACATATGCTAGTCATTATGTATTATTGCAACCTGCTCCATAATAATACTAGACTATGGACGTTTAAGAATATCATTATTCTAGGGTCACAATTATGTTTATTGCGTTACGCAGAAAAAGAACAACAAACATAATTGCTGGATTAATGCCTTAATAAAGTATCATGACTCAATGTGCAAAAAATACAATCATCTCTTGATTGGCTTTTGGGCACAACACTAACACTTGGACGCTCTCACTTCCCTTGGTTCTCTTAAAATAATGCTTGCACATCGATGTGCTTCTCGAGATGCGTCACCAATGAGTATTTCCCACTTTGGGTCAACATCTTCTTCAACCGAAGCTTGTTCTTAAAGGTTTGGAGGTAGTTAGGCAATAAAATCTACAAGGGCTTGTGCCCTAATTGCTTTTCTTGGTTCATAGCTTATGTCGTACTAACGAAGATCTATACACCTTTTTGAACATGTTCTTAAATGATTTATTTTCTTCATTACATTCTTGAGAGGGAGGTTACTCCGGACGACAATTGAATGGCCTTGAAACTATGGCTGAAGGCATCGTCCTGCAAGAACCAAAGCATATATAGCTTATGCAACATCAGGTAGTTTACCTCTACTCCAAGAAGTGATCTGCTCATGTAATACACGGGCCATTACTAGATGAGCTTATCCTCATATACCAAGATAGAGCTTACGGCCTTTTCACAAATGGCCAAGTTTAGGACAAGGGGTTCCTTTTGCTTGCCTGAGGGTGAGTAATTTGGCTAGGCAAACCTTGATTCCTTCCTAGGCTATTTGACATTATTCATTCCTGGGTTTGGCGTTTGACCAGCTTTAGTGCTCTTTTTCACCACTTTTGTGAGTGCCTTGAAAAATGGGTTGCATCTACTACCATAGCGCAAAAAAAAGTGACTCAGGGCTATTATTTTTCCCATTAGCCTTTCTATATCCTTTACCGAACTAGAAGTCTGGGACTCAAAGAGCCCATCGCCTTGTTTGGATTAGCCACTATACCTCATTTTGAGACCATGAATCCTAAGAACTTACCTCCACTCATGCCAAGGGTACATTTTTCTAGATTTAGGTGTAAGCCAAACTTTCTGAGCTGTTGGAATGTTTCCCACAAATCTGCAATGTGATCTGTGCCATTTTGGCTTTTAACTCTCATATTGTTGAGATGTACTTCCATATTCCTGTCGATCTACTTTGCGAATAACTTATCCATCAATTATTAGTTGGTAGCCCCTATATTTTCTAGTCCAAAAGGCATTTGAAAGTTGTTCCACCACTCAAGGGATTCAGCCCCTTATCATTCATGGCTCGAGGAATTGTTGTATTTCTTGTTTGATAAAGGCTCCATTGTTTAGGGTTATGCTCCGCTTCTTTTGCCTTACAGGCTTTGCATGGGGATCAACATGTAAACTATGTTGAATTATGCTCAGGTTTATCCTAGGCATGTCTTTCAGCGAGTAGGCAAATAGATCTTTGTTTGATTTCAAGAAATCTACAACTTCGGCCTTTTCACTATCGGGCATATTTTTTCACACTTTGGGACTACGGCCTTCAATGAGCTCTAAGCTCTCTATCTCAACACCTGCTTTCTTGGCCCTATCTCCTATGTTGGCTTATCACTTCTTTAAAGCTGTCATTGTCAAGGTATGAACTCTTTTGTTCACCGGAGGCTGGCGTGCCTTCACAAATACCTTTTTGACCTCGGCCTAATCAATAAAGATGATTAAGTCACCTTTGTCAACTTCAAAGTTCATGGTCAGCTATTTCACATCTGACCTCATGTGCAACCTTCCCTAGGACTGCCCTCTGACAATGGCGTTATATGGCATGGGGAGGTCCACAACAACAAAATTTTCCATGATTGATGCATATAGTTCCTCATCGCTCCCCATGCCTCTTCCCCTTACCATAAACAACAGCTCGGCGGTACCCAAATCTAGGAGTCTGTTGGGGCCTACTCAATACATCTAGGATACCATTGGTTTAAGGGCTTCTACCGATATCCTTAACTTCAGTAGTATGTGAGTGAATAGAACATTGACATGATCCATCACCATAGAAAACTCTTTTGACATGCCAGTTTGCTATTCCGGTGGTTATCCAAAAAAAGGTCATCATGTGGGAAGTTAACTATGGTTTCATCAGATCTTATGAATAGATTTTGTGCTTTTTTGAAGCACTGGGTAGCAATTTCCTTTGCTTTCCTTTTCCTCTCCTATGAAGGAAGTACTGTAGTGATAGTTTGAATCGCAGCCATATGAGGCAGTAGCAACCTTTTAGGGCTTTCGTGATTTCTTCGCCGGTCAGAGTCATACTCATCCTCTTTATATTTCACTCCATCTTCCCTGCCTCCCACCTTCAATGATTGGAATCGGAGATACCTTCTCAGTTGGCCTTACTTGATGAGAGTTTCAATACACTTCTTTAGCTGATAGTAGTCTTCAGTGTCATGGCCATGATCTTGATGGTACTGACAATATTTCTTCATGCTTTTTTGTTGTTGTTAGGAACCATTGCCTTGGGTCTCTCAACTCCTCCCAATTTCTCTGGTGCCACCTGGATTTTGGCTCGAGGAGTGTTCAGAGGGTTTTAAGTCAGCATCACTATTTTACTTTTGTTTCTTTTAGGTTGCTTGGCACTACCACCATTCCTTCGCAGTTGGTTTTGGAGCCAACGCTCCTTTTTGTGAGTATACAGTGTTACTTTATGAGCCATCATTTCTTTGGCAATCATGTAGTGCATGGCATGCTGGTAAAGTTCTTTGACTATGGTTTACATCTACTTTAAAAGCTTGAATGCCAAGTTGGAAACCTTTTGGAGGCCCCTTATTACCACAAGGGTACAGACCTTGAGAGACAAGTCAATGACTTTTAGGCCTCCTAGTTGAATCTGCTAATGTAGCCTCAGAGAGACTCACTTTCATTTGAACAATATTAAACAACTAAGCCATTTTGTTTGCCAAATGGTGACTTCTAATGAGTTGATGAGTTAAAAAAACTAATAACACATGGAAAGATGCAATAGAATAAGGGGACAGGGTGTAATACCAAGCAATTCCTAGACCCAAAAGTGTTACCTTAAAGCATTTGCATAAAGTTGTTTCATCAGCTCCACTTAGAACCATGTTCTTTCGGTATTTGGTCATATGTGCTTGAGGGTCACTTTTCTTGTCATAGAAGTCTAGCCAAGGTACCATGAATCTAGTGGGATCAAGGCATTTCGAATGCTCGGTATAAAGGGAACCTCATCACCGATGGGAGTTCCAGACAAACGAGTCTACATAGGTTTTTTTTTTGTGATTTGTTCCTCCATCTTATCAATTCTTTTTCAGAAGCTTTTTCAAGAGGAGATCTGATCGGCCCTAGCCATGCCTTCATGAAGAAAAGGAATTTTGGCGATCAGATTTTTGTTTGGAAATGGCCGGACCTTTCTCTTTCTGATTGTGCTTTAGGCTACAATGCGGTAAGCTTGAGCGATAATGACTTCACGTACTGCCTTTTGATGTAAGAGGTGAGTTTTTGCCAAAGTTGAGGATTTTCTAATGAAGGTTCCCTCCCGAAAGGCATCCTTAAGGTTTTCTATCCAAATTGTTAAGCTATTTTGGTAACTTAGGTATATTGGAATTTGTGTAGGAATCCCATCATCAACATCACTAGCCAATCATCCTCGACTAGGCTTATGGGGCCAGCCATTTGTCATTCGGTAGGGATGGAGTCTTCTCCGGTAGGTTATCATGGCAGGGCTTGCTCTTAGATGCCTGAGTCATCACCACAACGATGTGTGTCTGGGTTCCCACAGACGGCGCCATTTTGTGTCCGTATAGACCTTAGTCATTTAAGTGCTACATCGGCATCTATGAGGATGGCTATTTTTATCAGTTGTTGTCCTTGAAAGACACAAAAAAAGGGGGTGAAGAGAATCCCCAGACTACTTTTTAGGGGGGATTCTCCGATGCCTCAGTAAAGAGGCCATATATCTAGTAGTATTTAGTGAGCACAATAGAATAGCCTACTTCAACATACCTGGAGTAGTTCCTTACATACTGGCACCCAGGGGTGAAACCTCTAGATTTGCCTTACACATTTTCAATTGGATCTGGATACAAGGGACTACATCATCCTAACTATCTTAGTAGCTAGTTGTTCCAACACAAGCCCTTGTAAGTCTTGGGTTTCGAGAGCCAAACAGATCAGCAGAATTTAATCGAAACCCTCTAGGATCCAAGTGAAACGGGGTAAACCGGGTGTTCGAAAATTTTCATACCTAATTTTCGGTTGAGATCTTTCACTTACCTGTAGAGTTGAATCATAAAACTTGAACAGTTGACGTGTTCAAGCTCTCTATGGTATCCATACAAGCCTCTCGGGATCACCACGCTTCCATAGTATCCGACAGTTGCGTTTCTCTTGTGCTCATAGTGCTAGCTTGCGTCCTCCAAGGAATTACAAAAGGAGAGTGAGGCTGTCCTTTTAGGAGGCTAGGGCAAGGAGACCTACAAATTTCTCACTAGAAGTTGTATTTATAGTAAGACTCTACTTCCAGGCCTAATGGGTTTCAAAGACCTAATCCAATTAGGCTTTAATTTCAGGCTTAATAATGGCTCAACTCTTAAGCCCATTATTAATACGAAATTATTGTGAACCCAAAACCCAAATTATTAGCCCATGCACTATAATGATCCAAATAGCTCTATGTGTGCGACCCAATAAGCTCTTACCACGTTGGCAATGATCATAAATCACATTTATGATCATAAGCAATGAGCGGTGTCTAGCAACACATCATTGCTACACAATTGACAAGATTGTCATCGATTCGACTAAACCTTTATGATCATCACCGATATATGCCATTGTCCCTTTGTCCAAGATATCAAGACTAAGCACGAGACATGGAATGTGTCACTCTCGTATAGCCCAATCTTTGGTTTCTTGATTACCGAGTAGACCAACTTAAACTGATCACATTGATATCATATATCAACTCATCTTAGCAAGGCCATGCATTTTTCTAAGTCTTACTCTATCAACGGGCCCAAAGATATTACTCCCATTACATAGGAGGGACAAATCTTATCTTGATCATACAAATCCCTCCGCATGATATGTGACATAGCCAATGACCTTCTTCAAGTTCACTCAGTTACGAGCAACAAAAGAAAGTATCAAAGTATGTGACTCACATGTAGGGAACCTTGATCATCTTAGGTCAAAGGACTACATATACCATGATCACTATGAGAATCACTTATGACACTCATATAACGATACATGTAGTGTTCTCATGGTGGGTTGGTCCAGTACATAAGTTCTCCAGCTTGTACCCATATGCAGACTACATATCTCATATTAGTCTCCAGATATGGTAGTCGTTATGTATTATAGCAACCCGCTCCATAATAATACTAGACTAGGGACGTTTTAGAATATCATTATTCTAGGGTTACAATTATGTTTGTTAAGTTACGCAAAAACTAAATAACAAACATAATTACTGGATTAATGCCTTAATAAAATATCATGACTCAATGTGCAAAAATATAATCATCTCATGATTGGCCTTTTGGGCACAACACTAACAATCTCCCACTGGCACTAAAAGCCAATCATCCATGTATCTAATACCGATGGACCTAGAATGGCTATCAAACTTCTGCTGCGTAAGGGGCTTTGTTAATGGATCAGCAATGTTGCTGTCTGTCGAAGTCCTGCATATCCTTACATCACCCCTTTCTATGATCTCCCTGATGAGATGATAGCATCGGAGTATCTGTTTGGATCGCTGGTGAGATCGAGGTTCCTTAGCCTCTGCGATTGCTCCATTGTTGTCACAATAAAGCTCTATCGGGTCGGCAATTCTTGGAACCACTCCAAGTTTAGTGATGAACTTCTTGATCCAAACTACCGCCTTTGCAGCATCAGAGGCGGCAATGTACTCAGATTCTGTTGTAGAGTCAACTACTGTCTCTTGCTTTGAACTCTTCCAGTTCACAGCACCACCACCAATACAAAAGACATAACCAGATTGTGATCTAAAATCATCCTTATCGGATTGGAAGCTTGCATCAGTGTAACCCCTTACAATGAGCTCATCTTCACCTCCAAAGACCAAGAATGCATCCTTAGTCCTTCGTAAGTACTTAAGGATGTTCTTAACAGCTATCCAGTGACTCTCACCAGGGTTCGATTAGTACCTACTCGTCATGCTTAAGGCATATGAGACATCAGGATGAGTACATATCATGGCATACATGATAGATCCAATTGCTGAAGGATATGGAATCTTACTCATGCGCTCTTTTTCCTCGGGTGTACTTGGGCACTGAGATCTAGAAAGAGTTATACCATGTGACATGGGCAAGAATCCTTTCTTGGAATCTTGCATGCTAAACCTCTTTAGCACCTTGTGAATGTATGTACTTTGACTTTGGCCAAGAAGCTTTCTAGATCTATCTCTATGGATCCTGATGCCTAACACATAGGCTGCTTCACCCAAGTCCTTCACAAAGAAACATTTCCCCAATGAAGTCTTCACAGATTGTAGCTCAGGAATGTCATTCCCGATGAGTAGTATGTCATCTACATACAACACCAAGAAGACAATAGCGCTCCAACTAACCTTCTTGTAGACACAAGGTTCATCTTCATTTTTGATAAAACCAAACTCTTTGATTGCTTCATCAAAACGAAGATTCCAACTTCGAGAAGCTTGCTTCAGTCCATAAATGGACCTTTGCAACTTGCACACTTTATTGGCATTCTTAGGAGTGACAAAACCCTTAGGTTGTGTCATGTACACATCCTCAAGTAGTATTCCATTTAGGAATGCAGTTTTGACATCCATTTGCCTTATCTCATAATCATGGTGTGCAGCAATAGCGAACAAAGTTCGGATGGATTTCAGCATAGCAACTGGTGAAAAAGTTTCATCATAGTCAATACCATGAATTTGCTTGAAACCTTTTGATAGCCAAACGCTATCGCCTCTATCTGGCCGAACTCCCTGCCACAGTAATGGCCAGAAGAAGCTGGCGCTACCCGAGAAAAGGTGTGATCAGGCACCTCGGGAGATAGCCGAAGAACTCCAAGCCCGGCACGCCAGGACACTACTCGCCCCCCCAGGGTCGTGAACAGATCGCCTTCGGAAAAGTGGCACCAAACATAGCGAGCCGAACACGATATCCCCGAAGGTGGAACTCCCTGAAGCTGGGAACCCCCGAACTCAGGGCTTGTTTCCCGAAGAGGCTCCGTCCGTACCAAAGGACGACCTCACCCAGGGACCTCGGGAGTACGGCAGGGGTATTTATGGAAGCATTTAAGGAAGCCTCTGACACATCCAATCACAGACGCCACAATCCGCCTCAAAAGGCGCTCTGCCACGCTGACGCCATCAAAATCACATCATGGCCCGTCTCAGCACATGGCTCAAGGTAACCTACTATCTGTCTCCTATGCCCAGAAAGTCAGGAACGTCCGACCGAACACGTGTCGTGATCTGAACGGGCTAGGCACTCTTATAAATACCAGGAGTTAGTACCAGACAAGAGGTTGGTTAGCTGGCGAAATACGGCTCCCATTACCAGGCAAAACTCATCAGCCCTTTGTGCTATTTTTTCTGCCTTTCTCTCAGCCACCACTGACTTGGGCGTCGGAGGCTCCCCCCCCGGAAAAACACTCCGGGGGCCTCCTAACCTTTTGTTTCTGAGCTTTCAGGCACTCTCCTTTGGGCTGTCCAGTCCACCAGGCGTTCTTCCTCCCAGAAGTTCCTCCACCAGTCATTATGACTATAAACGATGAGGCCCCTGGCCATCATTTGGCGCCGTCTGTGGGAACCCGCTCTGAGATCGCCGTCGTTGAGACTCGGCGTTCTAAGGACAAGGGACTCCCGAGGTCCCCGTCCGCGCCTGAGATACAACCGGTTGCTGAGCAAACACTCCCAGGGACTTCTGCGCCCGAGGAAGACCGCCCTCTGGTAGTCACCATGAGTTTCTTGAGGGACTTTCAGCGTTCGGTCGTGTCTGAAATGACACAGCAGATCGGCCGAAGGTGGCCACAGCAAGCACAGGCCCAGAGACCCCCCTCAGTGACACGCCCTCGGGAGAGGAGTCCCAAGTCTACACATCGCAGTTTGGGGAGTGGAGACCCTCGCGAAGAATCATCCACAGAAATTATAGCCCTCGGGAAACGTTCTGTGGGACAAACCAGGTCCAAGCGACTGAGAGTCTCACAGCGAAGCAGTTCGTCGCCTGAGGCGAGGTCCTTGTCCCCTCAGCGCCGAACTCGCCCCCCGAAGAGGCGCCGACGATCTTCATTCCCTGAAGAAGGCCCTAGCGCCACAGTGCTCATGGAGAAGATACTAGCACGGCTGGACAGAGTGGAAAAACAAGTGGCCAGAAAATCCGTTTGGGCCAGACCCTCGGGAACATCCTGCGAAGATGACTCCCCTTTCACTCAGGCCGTCGTTAAGGCAGCCATGCCAGGCGAGTTCAGAGTACCTCGGTTGGAAATTTATGATGGCCGTACTGATCCGCAGGCCCACCTGACGAAGTACAGACGGAGCATGATAATACACGGTGCTGATGACGCTACCATGTGCAAGTGCTTCGAAGTCACCCTCACAGGGCCAGCCACGGCGTGGTACAATTCCTTGCCTCCAGGGACCATCACTGAGTTCCGGGAGTTGTCCACAGCCTTCACCCAGCAGTTCATTGGAAGCAGACCTACTGCGAAGATGCCTGTACAGATGTTCGACATAGAGCAGAGGAACGGAGAAACCATCCGAGACTATGTCGAAAGATTCAACAGAGAAGCTCTGAGCGTCCCAGACTTCCGGCCCGAAATCCGCATCCTTGCTATGACACGGGGCCTTCGGCGAGACTCACAGCTATTCTATGAGTTCTCAAAAGGACCCCCCAGAGACCCTCGGAGAATTTTACCGTAGGGCAGAGCAACACATGACAGTCGAGGAACTGAGGATGGCCGGGCCAGAAGTCTGATCATCACGACGTCAAAGGTTCCAGTCAACAAGCTCGGCATCCTACCGAACAGGCAGGACGACCTCGGAGAATGCGGGGAAGGGAACCCCAAAGTTTCACACCATTGAGCACTACACGGACCAACATTCTCATGGCGCTGGAAAGGCAGGGGAAGCAAATTCGGCGGCCAAGGGCCATGGCCGCCGATAACAAAAAGAATGCCAAGAAGTTCTGCCAGTTTCATCGCGACCACGGCCATGACACCGAAGATTGCTTCCAGCTAAAGAAGTACATAGAGTCGCTGATAAAACAGGGCCAACTTCGGAAATACCTGAGGATGCCACCCCCGAAAGGCAGAAAAATGGAGGAAGAAAGGGCCGAAGATGAGGACTATGACTCCGACAGGCGGAGAAACCGAAGTCCAAAAAGGCGCCCTCCACCTCCGGCAGGGGTTATCCAAACCATCACCACGGGGCTCCCATCCTCGGAAAGAAAGCGGAAAGCCAGAGAAATTGCAGTCATGGAGTATCAAAGTCCATCAAAGAAACTGGCTCGCAAAGATAGCTCCACCGTCGTCTTCCCCCACGACGATCCGCTGCTGATCACGGCAAGGATAGGGAACTGAGGCGTCGAAAAAGTGTTGCTTGATGATGGCTTAAAAGCTGACGTCTTATTCTCACACCTGCTGTCGAGTTTGGGCATCTCCAGCAGCGAACTAAAGCCTGTCACCTCGCCCACTTTTGGGGTTGGACCATCCGAACTGCCCATTCTCGGATGGATCGACCTCCCACTGATGATGAGAGGGACTTCGGTAAGCGGAGCAGCTGAATTGTACGCATCCACAATGGCGAGAATCATCGTCATGGACGTCCCATCCTCGTACAACGTCATCCTTGGAAGACAGACAATGGGGAACCTGCATATTCGCCCTGATGTGAAGTACTTGACTGTCACATTCGCGACCAAGGATGGAGATGCAGAGGTCTTCCTAGACCAAGCCGAGGTAAGAAAGGTGTTTGTAAAAAAACGAAAAGCTCCGGCGAGCAACCTCGCGCAAACGATGGAGGCAAAGGCGCTAGAAAAAGGCAAAGAAGAAGATCTCGCCAAAGCAGAAACGGAAGCAGTAGAGCTTGTCCCAGGTCAATCTACCCGAATAGGGAAGAGCTTGGCCGAAGGTGACAAGGAAAATCTTGTATCCTTTTTGCTAGAAAATAAAGATCTGTTTGCCTGCTTGCCAAAAGACATGCCGGGGGTAAACCCTGGCATAATACAGCACAGCCTCAAAGTAAGCCCGGAAGCAAGGCCTGTCTGGCAAAAGAAACGAAGCATCTCATCCCACAAAAGCAACTTTGTCAAAACCGAAGTCCAGCGTCTCCTAGATGCTGAAGTTATCAGGGAGGTCAAGTACCCCGAATGGTTGAGCAACGTGGTCATTGCCCCAAAAGAAGGTAGCAGCAAACTCCGGATGCGCATCGACTTCAGAAACTTGAACGATGCTTGCCCAAAAGACTCATACCCTCTGCCGCCAATAGATCAACTGGTAGATTCAACTGCTGAGTATGGGCTCCTAAGTTTCCTAGACGCCCTCAGTGGCTACCATCAGATAAGGATGAACCCCGAAGATGAAGAGAAGACTGCCTTCATCACCAAGGGAGGAACATATTACTATATCAGGATGCCCTTCGGGCTCAATAATGCAGGAGCCACCTACCAGAGGTTGATGAACAAGGTCTTCAAAGACCAAACGGGGACAATCAAGAGCAAGCTGCCCGGCTACCACGTTGCAGACTTAGAGGAAACCTTCCAAAAGCTCAGAGCCTTCGGGATCCGCCTTAATCCTGAGAAGTGCATCTTCGGGGTGACCTCGGGAAAATTCCTTGGGTGCATGGTATCCGAAAGAGGCATCGATGCTAACCCCGAGAAGATTGAGGCTCTGCTTCAGATTCCGAACTCCTGCCACAGTCAAAGATGTGCAGAGACTCACCGGAAGAATAACCTCTCTGAGCAGGTTTTATTTCCAGGTACGGAGATAGGTGTCGACCCTTCCTCAAAATCCTCACAAAGGCAGCAAAAATGGAAGGCGACCTCGGAAGGAATGATCATCCTTGGGATGAAGATTGCCAAAAGGCCTGGGAAGAACTCAAAGTCTACCTGGCCAGCCTGCCGACTCTGTGACAACCTCGGGAGGGAGAGCCCCTCGTACTCTACCTCGCCGTTACAGAAAAGGCTGTGAGCTCGGTCCTCGTGAAAGAAGAAGGGCCAAAGCAATGGCCGGTCTACTATGTCAGCAAGTCCCTGCATGGCGCCGAAGTCAGGTACCCTTTGCTTCAAAAAGCTACATATGCCTTGGTGCTTGCAGGGAGAAGGCTGCGACCATACTTTCAGGCTCACCCCATCATCGTCCGAAGTAGTCTGCCGCTACGGGATGTCATGAAGAGGGTTGATCATTCGGGAAGGCTCTCCAAGTGGTGCATAGAGCTGGGCGAACACGAAATCACGTATGAGCCTCGGAAGGCCGTAAAAGCTCAAGCACTGGCAGATTTTATCGCCGAAATACCCATCACTGAGGAGAGCCATTCAGATCCAAAAGAGGGTAAGCCAGAATGGACCTTGCACGTAGATGGAGCCTCAGGATCCGAACACCAGGGAGCTTATCAGAGTCGCCAAAACCAGGGAGATGAGCAGAGGCCCCGAATGCCTAGAAGGGAGCTGGAAATTATCAGAAGGCCTAGAAGTAATGAAGGCCATCAAGTTCAGTTTCAACGCCACCAAAAACATGGCCGAGTATGAGGCCCTGATAGTAGGATTACGCCTGGCCAGAAAAATTGGCGTGAGAAACTTGAAAGCCCATAATGATTCCCAGCTGGTGGTCCGGCAAATGGCAGGGGACTATGGCGCGAAAGACCCGACCCTAGCGAAATACCATGAGTTGGTAACAAAGCTCATTCGGGAGTTTGACGCCGTACGAATCGAAAATGTACCTCGGAGGAATAACACTGAGGCAGATTGCTTGACGAAGTCAAAAAATATATATACCGAGGTGCTGGACCATCCGAGCATCTCAGTGCTAAGCATGACGACCTCGGGAGCAGGGTGGAAAGACCCAATCAAAAGATACCTCGCAGAGAATTTGCTCCCCGAAGACCCCGGCGATGCTGCAGGACTGCGAAGACGCTCCGGAAGATTCTTCCTGATTGGCGAAGAGTTATACCGACAGGGATATGCGAATCCGCTGCAAAAATGTGTGGATGAAGAGGACACTGAAATGGTCCTTGAGGAAGTTCATGAAGGCATGTATGGTTCACACATTGGAACTGATGCCCTTGCAGCAGTGATACTCCGCCAAAGGCTACTCCTGGCCTACCCTGGGAAAGGACGAAAGACAGTTCGACCGAAAGTGCGGTAGTTGCCAGAGACATGCAAAAATCCAGAGGGCACCCTCACAAATAGTAACCTCGGCAGACTATCCTTGGCCCTTTGAAGTCTGGGGCATAGACCCTATTGGGCCACTCCCCGCAGTACCCAGAGGCGTGAAATTCTGCGTGGTAGCAGTGGACTATTTCTCAAAATGGGTAGAGGCAGAACCACTAGCAACTATCTCGGCAAAAGAAGTGCAAAACTTCGTATGGAAGAACATCGTATGCAGGTTTGGCATACCAGGGGTACTAGTGGCTGATAATGGATCCCAGTTCATAGACAAAGGATTCCAAGAATTCACCAGCGACCTCGGAATGAAGATGCACTTCGCCCAGTAGCTCACCCCCAAAGCAACGGGCAGGTGGAAGTATCAAATAGAACCATAAAAGATGGCCTGAAATAGAGACTGGGGGAAGCCAAGGGGAATTGGCCGGGAGAACTCCAAAGTATATTATGGAGCTACCAAACGACGCCCCGAAGAGCCACAGGGGAAACTCCTTTCTCACTCATCTCCGAAACGGAGGCCATTATCCCAATAGAGATAGTTCGACCTTCGGTACGGGTGCAAGTATTTGATGAAGGTGGTAACGACCTCGGCCTAAGAACCAATCTCGATCTGGTGGCCGAACACAGAGAAATAGTCGAGCTGAGAAGAAAAGCTTACCAGCAAAGAGTGGCCGTGGCTATAAACTTACGGGCCAGGCCAAAAGAAATCAAGAAGGGAGACCTCGTTCTCCGAAAGGCCGACTTCGCACCCCGAAGGCCATCCCATGGCGTACTTGGCGCAAACTTGGAAGGACCCTATCTGGCCCTCGCCGAAACAACGAAAAGGCGTGTACAAGCTTGGCGACGTCGAAGGCATAGAATTGAAGAGCAATTGGCACTCGGGCGCCTTGAAAAAATTCTACGCTTAAGGTTGAGCGGAGGAGGTATGTTGAACAAAAAATGTTCTAAATATATAGTAGTATCTTGAGAAAATTTCTTAAGTGCAGAAATGAACAATATTCCGTGAAAGATGCTCGCCATGATAAAGCGTAGATATGGCTTTCCAAAGTCCCTTGAGCCGCCACGCTCGGGAAAGATGGAAAACAAAAATCTCACAGAAGTACTCGCCGTAGCCAGCGCTGAGATAATTTCCCGAGCTCCCTTGAGCGAACGTGCTCGGGAAAATGGGAAGTGAAAAATCTCACGGAAGGTTTTCCGAAGTCCCTTGAGCAAACATGCTCGGGACAACTGGAAAAACAAAAATTTTGACTGAAGGTTTGCCGAAGTCCCTTGAGCAATCATGTTCGGGAAAAATTGGAAATGCAAAAGCCTGCAAAAAGACTTAGTCAAAATTTTCTCAGACTTTCCAGAATGTCTCTCGAGTAAAACGTACTCAGGACAAAGGAAGGTAAAAAAGTTTCTTTGATCGCAGGTTTTCCGAAGTCTCTTGAGCGAACGTGTTCGGGACAATGGAAATAAAGAAACTTGAAGAAACACTTAGCCAAAAAATCTCCATTAAGAGCAAAGCTGCCTTACAATAAAGAAGTGCCCGAAGAAGGAGTACAAAATAGAAGGGAAGGAAAAGGGGCCCTAAAAAAGCCTAAGGGTTCGCGGCGTCCTGAGAGCCACTCGTTTGTCCACCCTTTTCCGCCACCTTCCGCGCTGGAATTGAAGGAGGAAGCTTCAGATGTTCGATCTTGGACCATTTCCACCGAGGTCCCCCAGGAATGTTTAGACCCTCTAGAAAAGAGAGGTCCAGACCTGGGAACCTCTGGAGAACCTGGTGCCGAACGAGGCAGAAGCCGTCCTGAAACGCGACCTTGTTCATTTGATCAGACTTGTTCTTCTTAAGCTCAAGGTCGTCAAGCTCGTCCTTCAGATCCCCGACCTCCTCTTCCAGCACCTTTATCCGCTCCTCCCCCTTTGGCACCTCCTTCAAAGACTGGACCTCGGCTTGAAGGGCTTTCTTCTCAGACAAGAGCGTGACTATGATATTCTCTTTCTTTGCCTTGTCTTGGAGAAGGTCTTGGTTTGCAGCACGCAGCCCCGCCACGTCATTACGGAGGTCGGCAATCTTCCGGGAAGAGTCCGCCATCAAGACTTCCTTCTCCTTTCGGAACTCCTCCCGAAGGGTGGCAGCTTCCTCCTTCGCAGCATCTGCCAGCTGCTGGTTCTTGGCAGTCAATTCCGAGCACGTCGCTTTCGCCTTTTCTAGGGCCTCTGAGGCCGAAGCTCGGAATGCCGTCTGCCTGGCTACCCGAACTCGGAGAAAGCCGGCGTACCCCAGCAGCTGCAAAGGAGATAAAACGCAAGGTCAGTAAGAGCCAAACACTTAGGAAAAAATTGAAAGGGAAGAGTTGTGAAGGATATACCTGAGCAGCATGCTCGGTGATCTTTGCGGCAAGAGTGTTATCCCCTAGATGGGCCGCCGCTATAGCCTTGAAGGAGGCCTCGGTGAGCACCCCCTTCGAAATCTGCTTCACCATTTCAGGACAGTCCTCGGAGTACAAGTTCATGTCCTCCGTGAATGTCCAGAAAGGCTCCTTTGGTATCTTCCCTTGCGGGACTTTGGCGTCGCGACGGGCCCTCGCCTTTTTTTTTTTTTTTTTTTTTCCGCGTGTTCGGCCGCCCAGTTCGGGGTAAGTAACTCCCCTGCAGGGCGAAAAAGAAAAACAGGTCAGAGATTGAAAGGCAATTCCAGAAAAAACAAAGGAAGTACACTTTGTCTGGAAACAAACCTGGCGGGACCTCGACAACATCGTCCTCGGAGTCCTCGGCCTCTCCTCGGTCGAAATGCCCTTGCCCTTCTGCTTGCGCCGCTCCTCGGCAGAAGGTACTTCTACCACTACATCAAGGAGGGCCTGCGACGCAGTAGGACTTTGAGGAGGGACGTCGGTTGGCCTCAGGCGCCGGAATTTCGGCTGTCACAGGCTCCTCGGAAGCAGCAGCCTCAGACGCCGGAACCTCGGCTGTCCCAGGCTCCTCGTTGCAGTCTCCTCGGGAGGAATATTTCTTCTAGAGGAACCTGAGCAGCTCTCTTTGCCCGTTTCCTCGAGGGACCCGCGCCAGTAGACTTCCGCCTTCGGGAAGCCGCCTTCTTCGTCTGATCGTCCTTCTCCACTTGGCCGGAGAAGAGGGACTTGTAATAGGCGGCAGTGTCGTCGCCCATCTCTGAAAAAGGAGAGAAACATCAGCGTAAGTCCGAGGAAAAAACAGCAAAGGAGTAGAAGATAACTCACTTTCGGCAAGCGTTTCGAAAGAAATCTCCTCCTTAAGAAGCTTGACCAACCAGGAATCTTTCCCGGCAATGGCAGGAGCTGGCATCCCGAGGTCAGTCTTGTGCTCCTTTACCACCTTTAGTTCCCGAAGGACCTCTTCGGTCATCAACTTCCAGTTGATTGGAAAAGGGTAAAGGGCGCGCGGAGAGACCTCGGGATCCCAGTCAGAAACAGCCCGAATGCGGGCGTCGAAATCCGCGAACACGGGAGCCAACTCTGGGGTCAGCAGCATCCTCGGATCACCAACGTCCGCATCCAGTGTTCCCTGAGCCCATTTGGTCGGAACATACGACCAGGACTCAGCCTTCTTCATGAAGAAGAACTTCTGTTGCCACCCCCGCCAGTTGCCACCCCCGCCAGCTATCCTTAGTGGCGAAGGTGAACATGAATTTCTTGCTCCCGGATCCCCGAGGTAGCATGAAATAGAAGCCACCCTTCGGGACCACAGAGAGCTTGTAGTACTACATAAAAATCCTGAAATGGGGTTCTATCCCGAAGACGCCACACATGCAGAGGAAGGCGTTGAAATAGCAGAACGAGTTCGGGGGAAGCTGGTTCACCGCAATGCCATGAAATTGGCAGAACTCGCACACCATCTTCGGGGGAGGATACCGAAGACCGGCCTTCAGCTGGGCTCGGAAAACGGTAACCTCCTTACTATGGTTTGAAAATGCATAGTGGCTAGAACGAGGCAGCCTGATAACGGCGTAAGAGGGAAGAAAGAATTTTTTCTTCCACCTCTCTAACTTCTCAGGGGTGGTGCAACAAGGATGGGCTAAAAGAGGCTGCCAGCTCTCAGGAATGGGCATTTTCGACATGAAAATGAGTTTGAAAACGGAAGAAAACAGTTTCCAGAGAAAAACTCAGAAGAACACAGGGATCAAAACGCGCTGGAAAATAAAAACCCACCAAAAGATTTGCCAAAATCTGAGGACGCCATCGTGAAAGTTGGCTGGAAAAAAGACTTTGATTACGGAAGCTCCGCCACAGAAAGCAAGAAAAATGCAAGAACAGAGGCAAAGCAGAGAAAAGAGCAAAAGAGTGAGCAAAAGGAACTTATGATGAAATGAGCTATTTATAAGCCAGAGGTGGGTAACCGAAACGTCGTCATAAATACCCTTTGGAGGCGAACCGACGCTGTAACTGCTCTCTGCACTTGAAAAAGCGTGCCCTCTGTAACCGACGCGACTCTCCTCCAATGGCAAAGCGCCACACGTCAACTCCTGCGCGAAAATAAGGGACACGTCCTCCAAACATCCTTTGAAAGCTGGGGCACGTCTTCTGACATCCCTGGAAAACTGGGACGCGCCGCTCAGGCTGACACGCTTTGCCGAACAGACCTGCAGAAACAAAAAGCAGGCTCTGCCTCGAGGACACCAAAGAAAAGGCCAAGGCCGAAGAGCCCGTAATCCTCGGGCAAAAGGCACATCCTCGGAACAGGTTATGCTTCCAAAAGAGACTCCCATAGACGACCTCGGAAAGAGATGCAAAACCGAAGTCTTCCTTCGGCTTTCCAAAGGGGGGCATGTGATCTGGCCGAACTCCCTGCCACAAGAATGGCCAGAAGAAGCTGGCGCTACCCGAGAAAAGGTGTGATCAGGCACCTCGGGAGATAGCCGAAGAGCTTCGAGCCCGGCACGCCAGGACATTACTCGCCCCCCCCAGGGTTGTGAACGGATCGCCTTCGGAAAAGAGGCACCTAACATAGCGAGCCGAACACGATATCCCCGAAGACGGAACTCCCTGAAGCTGGGAACCCCCGAACTGAGGGCTTGTTTCCCGAAGAGGCTTTGTCCGTACAAAAGGACGACCTCACCCAGGGACCTCGGGAGTACGGCAGGAGATTTATGGAAGCATTTAAGGAAGCCTCTGACACATCCAATCACAGACGCCACAATCCGCCTCAAAAGGCGCTCTGCCACGCTGACGCCATCAAAATCACGTCATGGCCCGCCTCAACACATGGCTCAAGGTAACTTACTATCTGTCTCCTATGCCCAGAAAGTCAGGAAAATCCGACCGAACACGTGTCGCGATCTGAACGGGCTAGGCACTCCTATAAATACCAGGAGTTAGTACCAGACAGGGGGGTTTTTAACTGGCGAAATACGGCTCCCATTACCAGGCAAAAATCCTCAGCCCTTTGTGCTATTTTCTCTGCCTTTCTCTCGGCCACCACTGACTTGGGCGTCGGAGGCTCCCCCCCCCCCCTGGAAAAACACTCCAGGGGCCTCTTAACCTGTTGTTTCTGAGCTTTCAGGCACTCTCCTTAGGGCGGTCCAGTCCACCAGGCGTTCTTCCTCCCAGAAGTCTCTCCACCAGTCACCATGACTATAAACGATGAGGCCCCAGGC
>SMDT01002571.1:0-28614 GCA_005392925.1 Aquilaria sinensis | reverse complement strand
CTTAATAGGTTTTATACTGAAACATGATACAAAATAATCAGGGCAACTAGCTTTTGGAATCCAAGAATGAATAATGAGGATATACACATGGGATTTGAACAAACTACAAATCAAATAAAAATTAAAACTTCAATAGATCATTACTGCCACAAGTAAAAAGAAGTATTAGTAGACATAAAACCCAACCAGAAATGCATAAAAAAGCAACAAGAAGTATTAACAGACGACAATGGCTCAGTATATTGAAGAGCATGCAAAACTGCCCATCTTTCCCAAAACCTGAATCAGAACAATTTCCAATCAGACTTACTTTATTTGCATAATTTTGACAGCGGTAAAATCTTCTCCCAATATTAAATCCATTCTTTGTTGTCCAGATTTCCGCTCACAGCATACATCGGCACTTCATTGTGTCTCCACCATATTGACAAGCACTTGCAACAGATTTGCAAGAGGATGAATTGTTGCTCATTGATTGAAAGTGGCCAATTTGGGACAAAAATTTGAAATGAGATTTGGGGGTTTCAAGAATGAAAATGGAGAATGAAGGAAGTGGGAATAAGATATGGAAGCTTCAAATGCGATTGCCAGCCAATTTGGGATAAAAAATTGAAATAAGATTTGGGGGTTTCGAGAACAAAATAGGGAATTAAGGAAGTGGGGAATGAGATTTTGAAGCTTCAGACGCGACTGGCTTCCCAATTGACGAGTCAAGCTAGATTAATCGTCTTCAATAAACCTTTATGTGGCAAATGCCACATTCAGCCGCAAGTTTCAATACTTTTCTCATTTGAGTCCCTGTGAAACGAAAACCAACATTTTCGTGATAGATTCAATGCATGTGACAGCATGTGTTGATTTGAGGGGGTTAAGTGTGCCCGTTAGTAAAGTTTAGGGGCTGAGTTATCCCAAGTTATAGTTGAAGGGGTTAAGTGTTCTTGTGAACAAAGTTTGGGGGCCAAATGTGGATTTATTTATGCCTTTATAAAAATATAAATCTTGTATATACAATTGTATATACCTATAATGTATCTTTATTATCGTCTATAAATATATGGTATATCTACTTTTGTACATATCGATCACATGCCTTATATATATATATATATATATATATAATATATATATATATATATATATATATATATATATATATATATATATTGAACTTGTAACATATCTATGATCTTCTTTTGTACATATGTTACATATTATTTATATATATCTCTCAATTTTTTTATATATTGAGTTTGTATATGTCCAATATCTAATTTGTACACATCTTCAATTTTAGATATATATAAAATTTAATATATTAATACTTATTTTATACCAGTACTTTTCCCTCTTTTCCTAATGCCATTAGATTTAGTAGAGAGAAAATGAGAAATGCGACTTGGCGTACGTCAGCTCAACGACTTCCAGCCTTCGTACCATTTTCTTTTCGTATTTTCTCAAATTTTCCTGCACATAAAAGAATATAAACTGGGGCGGACAGAAGAGACTCAGAGGGTATTAAAACTAATAACAACAATTTATTTAGAAAAGTAATTAAATACAACTGCAAAAATTAAATAGTAAATGGATTGGGTTCTGTGGAATCAATAATCATTAAAATTTAAAACTACCAATCAAAATGATCAATAACATGCACGCTCAACGCACGCGCAACTATGAGTCACAACTATTAATCCAAACTGCCCATTCCATCAGATTTTACTTTATAAAGGCTCTTTCTTTTCTAGAACCATCGGTTTAAAACCAATATTTGACACGCTCTCCAATAATTAGAATTAATAAATTTTCATCGGGTAATGTTTTCATGGAATTCGAGAAAAAAAAATAATGGTTTCTTAATGGATTAGATATGGCTTGTCTATACTCATAACTATAAATAGTTAGAAAGGATTCACTTAAATATATCAAACTTTATTTTTAAATTATTCAATTGTTATATCTCGACTCTATTTGATATTTGACAACAAAAATTAAGACAATTGTATAGAATAAAATCAATTTTTTTTTAGATTTTATAAGTAATTTTTTTTTATAGACAATCTTATTCAAACTTTTGATGTCCTGTTAATTATAGCATTATTCAATTTTTGTTGGTTTGGTTTAGATTTATTTCAGTTATATATGAGTTTTGTACTTTAAATTTATTATAACTTATCTAAAAGGTTTGTTTTTGTCTGTTTCTGTTCTCTTCATTCAATATCACAATAATAAGTAGTATTTTTGTAGCTAGTTTTATATTCTGCTGTCTCTTATAGTTTCATAACATCGTTATTTTATAAGATATTTTTTGGTTCATTTTTTATCGGAATGAAGCATCTTTTATAAAAAAAAATGTTATAAATATTACCATTATCATTAATAAAATTGATTATTAGATATTTTAATTAAAATTTTAATCATGGAAATCAAAATTTTTTCTTCTGAGCTAATTGAATTTGTGAAATTGTGCAAATTATCATACAAAATAAGGTCATCTTCGAAAGAAATGAGCGAGAGAGAGAATCAATATATCCTAGGTATCCCCGGTTTTGTTTCCCATAGCTAATGATATTTTTTATTTTTTTGCCAATTTAAGTTTCTTGTTTAATGAACTAATTTTTTTTTATTACCCATTCTGAAAAAAAAAACACGTAAAATACTCCATAATTTTTTTAAGTTTGGCTGGGTGTAGAGATTATGGGGTGTGTGTATAGAACATTTTTTTTTCCCCATTTTTATTCCCATGAAAATGCCGAAGATTAAATTGTAACTTTCCAAATTTTAGCAGCTCATTTAAGAATTTTTATTAAAGTTTGATACATTGTAATGATTTTGGAACTACCTACACTAACACTGTTGTAATTAAGAAAATTGGGATGCATACGACCACTATACTAAGTGTATATTTGAAATTAGAGGATATTATATATGTAAGATGATTAACAATAACCAACTAATTGATACCCAAAATGTATTGAACTCATCAGTTTGTAGAATTATTTATAGCTAATTGTAATATTTTCGGTAATAGAATTGATGCATATATATTTAATTTCCAACTGAAGCTAGCAGAAAATAAGTTATTAGAAGAGCCTAGCTACTATTAGTAACGTGGTGGATGCATATTAATATGATCTGTTTAATTAGAGCTTTATTAATCGATCCTTCATGCATGTGGAACTTGTTCACTGATCTGATCGATCTGATATAAGGAAGGAATAAAAAAAAACTTTTGTTCGGAATGGGGAATCAAGACATTTAACAAAGGGATAATGATCAGGAAACACAAAAGTAGTTATAAAGAGTAACTACTTTTTTTGTAAAATTAGCGAATGTATGGTAAGAAGGCAGAAGCAAGAAGATTTAGAACCGAAGAAGAAGGAAGAAGTCTTTCTTGTTTGGAGTTGGAAAGGGGAAATGTTATTTATTTTTTGTAATTTATAAAAGTAGGGATCCGGGAAAATCGAGGGAGGTGTAGGAAAACTTGTTGTTGACCATGTCACCTTTGGAGCATTGAGCTGGTTCAGTTCAGGCTGTGAATTCAAAGTTCCTCTATTGGTTCCAAGTGGATGGAGTTATGGGATATTTTTTTTTTTTGGGTTATGTGCAACAAAAGGCGTATAGAGATTTATTACAACATATTTAAACATCTAGCTCACTCAGGGGAGAGAGAGGAGTGAACGAGAGAGGCCCGACGAGTATGACGAGAAGACAAGACGCGGGGCCCCATTGGCCTCGGTTGGAGTGTGAAGAGATTTAAATGTTTTGTTGAAAAAACTAATTATGTTGTGCGAGTATTTATGCGAAACTTAATGAAAAGGCGGGCGTTGTCAAGCCTTGAGGATTAAGCAAGAAGGAGAAAGGCCTGGGGGGCGGCCACCTGTTGGTAACAGGGGAAGTTGGGTACACTTTCGAAAAAAAAAATTCTTGCGTGAAATACTATAATTTCTCAGTTCAACTGTTTAGGTTGAGGATATATAAAATTTTTGTGTGAACTAAACTTCCCAATCAACCTCCCCGCATCTCAATGAATTCTCGATTTCCTCTTCCTTTCAGTCACCCACACTTCTGCTTCTATATTTTCTCTGTTTTTTTCTGGTTTGACGGTACATTATATGTATGACCTTTGCGCGCAGGGTTTTTGTCGTTAATAGATGTTTGTCGTTTTATTTTCTATGAATTAGTGTATTACAATCTTTCACACCCAAAAACCCCCCCCACCACAAAGCCAAAGGACTGTGAGAAAAATGAAAAATACTAGGCTCCCTGAATGCCAATATTTATGTCGTGGTATTTACTTTTCTGGATACCTGAGTGAAATACAATAACATACTATAATAAATGGTTTTGTTTCATCTGTTCTGTTTTCATTTAAAACAACTGACCACTTTTATTTATTGTACAGCTAAATTAATTTTTTTTTATGATCTTATTTTAAAATTATAATTTATTTCTAAAAAAAATATGGAACTATCGCATGTATTTGTAGTATTGAAACTAATTATTAACTTTAAAAAGATTATAGTTTTCTAAAATAAATTACTTTAAAAAAAAACAGTTGGTGTCAATTATATTATACTATGGGGGTAAAATTAGCTCCTAAATGTAAAACCAAACCAAACTTTAGTTCTAAAAAGAATCAAAATAACTTATATATCATAGTAAGTCAAATAAAGAATGATAACAGGAAAGGAGTATATAATTTTGCAATTGTGTGGGACTTATTGTGAAAATTTCCTCCCCCAAACACTTTTTTTTTTTTTTTTTAACCAAACTATCTATTTTCTTTTTCTTGGTGTACAAATCGACACCCCAATAAAGAAAAAGTTTCCATACACAACACATATTGCAATTTATATTTTATTATTATGACTGGCACATTACAAGTAACCACCCTGCGATGTATGTATGTATTGTGTAGCTATAATAGTATTAGATTTTGTTAGAGACCTATATATATATATATATTATATACCACAACCACAACATCACACACAAAACAGGCTATACTATTTATTATCTATTGGTAAATATGCCTATAACTAGTAAATTGGGGACATCGTTCTTTCAAAGTGATGTAAATACAAAAGGCATTTGGTAATGTGTCTTAAATTTATGGTAACATTCCGTGAAATATTGAAAAAAAAAGTACCCCTTAAAACAACTTTGTATATTATTAACACTAAACAATAACTTTCAATAACTAGTATTTGAAAAATTAATTTTTTGAATAAAAGTTGGAACAAAAAAAAAAAAAAAACAATCAACTAGGTGCATTAGAGCAGAGAAAATAAAAAAAAATAACAAAAAAAATACAACATACTATTTTCAAATATAAATAAAAATTACTCTTAAAGCATAAAAAGTTCCTTAAGTTTTGGAAACAAATATTTGTATCCATTATTTTTATTTTGATTAAATAAAATATCTACCCTCTATCTTCATGTTTGTGTTCTCTCACTTTATCTTTGGTAAATTACTAATTGACTGAAATTTATGATGATTTATGTGATGTATAAAAAAAAATAAATTTTAAAAAAATATTTAATATATTTAGGGAAAAAAACTTATTAGGTATGTGATTTGTATCATTTGTTCATATATAAAAATTTTCAATTCTAGCTATAATATTTCTGAAAAAATCAAAAAAATTAATCATTCATAGCAATTAATTGCAAAAAAATGTGTTTGATATCATTTGCCAAAAGTGTGTGCATTGACGGATTTAAAATGAGAGAAAAAGATAGTGTTCGACATATTGGTTTTGTAACCCAGTAATAAAAAAAAAAGGAGTGCTAACATTAAAAAAAAATAGGGTTACACTAATATTGGGAAGATAAGTCTCTAAACTCTTTAATTTTGTGGCGGTTTTTCCTCTTTCATTTCTTAATAACAAACACTTTTACCTGTTATTCATATTCTCTTTTTAGTTCTCAAAAATTTTTGTAAAATATTTCCTATTGTTAGTGTCCCCGATGGATTTAATTTATACAAAAAATATTATGTATGTTTATGTATTAATAATTAGAAGCAGAAAACTGTTGTTATGATAACAATTGACATTTTTAAAAATTAGTTTCTACACAACATTATATAATAATTTTCACCTGTAAAGATAATTGGTTATTAAATCGCGGGTTAAAAAATAATTTTGATGCATTATAATACAAAAGTTTTTGCCATTAATTGCAAATGTTTTTGTTGCTATATATGATAACCATACGTTTAATATTCTGTTATAATTTGGTCCCGTTGTTTTGGTATTTTATTATACTACCACAAAAAAAAATATTTTGATTAGAATTCGTTTTACAAAATGTTTGTGGTAGGTATGAATCCAGTTTTAAGTTTTTTTGATAAAAATATAAAATTGTTAGTAATATAAACATTTTTAGCTATGAATTTTACCATTAATTTTTAAAATATTTTTATTTTCAAAATTAAAAAGATGAGCTTATAACAATTTTTTAAAAAAACATGTGGCTTTCTGGTGAAAAATTTAATTTTTGATTTAACCAAATATAATTTAGTTGCCCAAATGATGTTTATATGTGATGTAGTTAATTGAGTTTTAACCAAGTTGGGGTGGGAATTATTACCCGTTGGATTGCGCCAAAAATAATCACAAAAACACCTTTAGTGAACCAAACTCTTAGGGAGTTTAAGTTTTTCCTATTTAAAAAGTAAGATTAATTGACATAAAAAACTAATTACATTAAAGCTTAATTTTAATTCGTAGCAATTGTGATGAATTAACGGAAAGGGGCAATTTTGTTTTTGTAGCAAAAATAAAAATTTTTCAGTAGAAACTTTGTAGGTTTTCTTTTAGTGTGATGAGTTTTGTATAGTAATTTAATAAAAGTAAAAACTAAGATAATTTGATTACCAAATTGGAAAGTTTTTTATTAACACAATTAAAATTTAAAAAAATAAAAAAACTATATGGGTAAAATGGTTAAATAAAAAGCTGTGGTTCATCAAACCCCACATGCAATAATCTCTCCCTTTAAATATAGAAAATGACAAAATGTAAATTGCTATTAAAAACGACGACATATATACTTTATTAATGCTAAGAAAATTAAAAACTAAATTATCTAAATATTTTAGAAAATTAGCCTAACCTTCCCATAACTTTTTATTAATTATTTATATGATTGGGATATGTCAATTACCTTTGAATGGACCAATAATTAAGGATTTAATTAAGTGCTTGGTTTTTATCCCGAGTAGCTTTGATATATGTACACCACCCGAATTACAAAATGGTGATAACAACGTTTTTCCAACACCAAAAAAGGGCAGATTCCACCACAACCCCATTGTACTTAGTTGTCTTCTTTATCTTTCTACAAAAACAAGTTTCCATCCATTTTTTACATTATAACAGAAAGTTTGTTTTTTCTTAGTGTTTTTAAGTTAAATAAAAATGATGGAATAATGGTGGACTCTTTGTACTCTTTTGAAAAAAAAATAAGGACTTAAAATATTTTCTGAAAAAACTTAAGGGAGCGGGCCGCGATTTTTTATTTAATCTGTGAATAAACGCCGAGGCCCGCAGTATTTTTTGGGCAATTTCCATTATGTCGGGATTTGATTAAGTAGGTGAACGAAATTGTGGCGAAGGAAGGGAGGCGCGTAAAAAAAAAAACCATTTAAAAAAAAACCAAAGAGAAGAAGGAAATAAGGAAACAAGGATCTAAAAATAAAAACAAACAATTTCGGCCCTATGAGTTTTTCTTTCCCCCAGTGAGAGTGGGGGATGGTTGGTGGGGACGGACCCCAAAGGGAATCCTCTTCACACCTTAACGGGCAAAAAAAACCATTAATACAAACGTGCAAAAACTCTCGCCCACCAGGTGAGTCCGACCAAAAGCCTTATTAACTAAACCTTACATTTTCTGGTTCTGTTTACTCGCAAAGCTGCTAAAACTGCCCACCAAGGGGCGCCTTAATCTCACAGTACTACACGCCAATTATAAAAACCTATCCCCTATGAATATGTTCTTTTTTGTATGTATTTAACCACCGGTCCAAAGGTCAACCATTTCTTCGTCTCTTCTCTTCTTTTCTTTCTTCTTTTTTTCCACTTATATACATGCACCACCCAAACCCTAATATAATACCCCAAGTTTTCGCCGCCTTATCTCATTATTTGTTGTTCTCTTGCCGATTATTCCTTTTCTCGCCGCTTTTTTGGCCTGGGGGGCAAAAATATATTCAATCTGCATCGATTATTAGATTATCATTCGAGTTGATTCGGAGGAAAACATTGCCCTGCGCGTACAACACAAGACAAACACAAAACACCAAAAAGGGGCATGGGGTTCAAGCATAGAGATGACAAGCCCTCATTCGTATTACACCGGGCGCCCGCCCAAAAAACATTGAGCGAGGGGGGTTGGGAGCTGGGAGTGACCATCCCGTCTAAAGCTGGCCGCCGGGGTCCGCGTTTTCCACAACCAATCGACCCGAATAATACTATAAGCAATCAATTTTTGTTACAATTAAGTGATTTTTCTTCAACAAAAACAAAAATAATCTTTTCGTTACTATATATATATATATTAGTTATCTAAAACTCATGCAGAGGCATCGATAATTATTGCGTAAAAACGGCATCAATTGGGCTTACTCATATTGATATTACCTGGTTTCTTACTGAAAAAATCCTCTCTGGATTAGGAATTTGCCCAAACATAGGCTCGTTTCCCCCAATTTTTATTTTTGATCATATACTGGAATCAATCTTCGATTTCAAAAGTCATGTTTCTTTTTTTTCCTTTTTTCCTCACCTTACGAATCATTTGTTCTTTCCTCCTTTATTCCAGCCTTTTGCATTTGATGTTCAGGGAAAAACTATTATGCTTCTCCTCGCCTCTCTAAATAAAAAAAAAACACGATATTGACCAACATTATTGTTTAGTTTCCCGTACAACCGTGATTATATTGTTAGTTTATTTTGCTCTTTCCTAATATTTAAGCTAGGGGATCTAATGTCTGACTTTTGTTTTATTATTTACTTTATTTAATGTTTTGGTTTGGTTTGATGATTTAATTTTTCCTTGTTTTACACTACTAATTGAGGCCCTCTTACGTCCTTGTGGCAATTAAAAAGTCTGTAAGTGTGTGTTCTGAGCATGGATAAATTATCTGAAGGTCTCTGATTCTTTTTAAAAAAAGATGCCACAAAACTTTTCTCGCGGGCAAAGGACGAATTTTGATGGATTTCTCCCAATTTCATTCAAAAAAAGCTTTCGGGTTTGCCTCTTACTCCTGTAGGGCCCAATCGGTAGGTTAATTTAAAGACTTTTCAAAAAAACTAGCTAATTTCATGTGTCTTTTGATATACCCCACTACCCCCATTTTTATTATATTCCCTTTTATTAAAGTTTTAATTAGTTTGTTTGACTATCATTAAAAGTTTTTTTTCCCTATCAAGTAAACTGCGAAATTACAAATTTTTAATTATTTTCTAAATTTACATTTTTTGCAGTTGGTTTCCTTTAATTAGGCAGGGGTTTCAAACGGGGAAATTTGCCTGGGGCCCGGGTTTGGGTGACCGGGGACAAACGAAGTGAAGCCAAACAACACTATGGAACACAAAACTCTCATTTTGAGGCCGAGAAAGCTCCATAAATGACGATCCAGAGTTTTCCCCCCCTACAAAACCACCCCCAAATTCATCGGGACCGGCCAAAACCAAACAAACAGATAATGTGGTCCTCCGGAACTTTAGAACTTGTTTACCCCATCAAAATTTTCAGCTTGCTGGGCCTTGAAAACAAAACTTAGGCTTTTCACCACGGGCCCAGAAGGGGCGCCCCCATTTAAAAGGCCTATACCTAGGGGATTTATTAGCCATTATATTAAAAAAACCCCAACGGAAAAAAAATAAAAAAACATGCAATAATGAAAACAGTGTCAAAAAAAAAGTAAATTTTTATACACAAACTGTACTCACCGGCAAGTCTGTATTTTTTGCCTCGAGTTTTTTTGCACGGGAGGACGAGCAGGAAGGCAAACAAGCGAAAGCCATGGCACCATGACTGAGAGCGGGGGCCTTCCCCTGATTATTTAAAACCTAGGATATAGCCATTTTCAGTCATTAATGCTTCTTTCTCGTCCTAGTACAATATCATTTGGGGCTTGTAATGCAGGAAGGCGGGTGGGGGGGGGGGACCGCCGGGGGCTGCGGACTGTGACGTCGACGGGCGGCCGGGTTTCCTAATCACCAAAAAAACGGAGATGCCCATTTGAAGTAAATTCTGTAGGTCCCACAACCACACACATTGACCGCTTTTCCTAGGACTGATTGGTGGTTTTCCCGTTCTTTTGAATACCCTGCCTGGATTCATTAGGAGGAAAAAACACTACCAAAAAGACAAAAAAAAAAAAAAAAAAAAAACGGGAGTACCATATTACTGGAAGACGACAAATTAAAGGGGAAGCCAGGGGCTGCTTTCCCCCCGAGTAAGGCAAATTTTGGATCCGGTAGCAATAGCAAAACAAACAACGAAAAAATATATAAGGAGGTCGATTAAATAATGTGTGTATAAATACGTCCCCCTCTATGAGCACACCTTTTATTAACGGGGTTGGGACATACACCTTATTTTTGTCTTATTTATACTGTTACGATGGCCATCTCTCATGTATATCTTAACTGTAAATTTCCGGATTTTTTGTTTAGTGTCTAATCAATTTACTAGTAAATCCACCCTTCCTGCACCAAAGTTGGGGAGAACTTTTCCTTCCATATTCCTTGGGTAACGTTGCTCAATTTGTTTTCCTTAGTTTCCATTTTGTAGTTATCAATTTTCCTGATATATAGGGACTAATTAATTTTTTTCTGACCTCTTTTTTCTTTCTCCGGGCAGACGATTTTTACACAGATTTTTGGTAGTCACATTGTAGCTTATCATTGCCCAATTGGAAGGCCAATTTTCCTGCCCCGACATACATCGATTGTTTTTCTAGTGGCGTTAGTTGTTCTTCTAATTTTGTTTCAGCGCGGCAAAATCACCATAATTTATTACCACCAAAAGATGTTGTAAACACGCTAGTTCAACTTTTGTAATGTAAGCTCCGGCGACATGGCTGAATTTTCGTCTTCCGTGGTCCTCTTTTTTGGTCTGTCTGTTTCTTGCGTCTTTGCGCACGATTGTCTTTCAAAACGTTTCTCGGTGTCTTCGTGTTATTGCAGCTTACCGGAAAAAGTCGCCATGACCAAAAAGCCCCCCGGTTCATGTTTGTCATTTCGTCCCTGAACTGAGTCCCATAATGACCAATGATATCCCTCCCTTGCATTTTGTTCATCGCAAAGTACCCTGCCTTCTTCTTCATTCGCTACCAGGATCTACGGCTTCTCCCTCGTCATATCTACAATTGTACCTACAGGCGCGACTTTTTTTTCTTGACTTTACCATGGTCCCAACTTTCCTCAATTATATGTCTAGGTTCTTGGTCACAATCGCCGACGTGCGTCCTTTTGCTGGGGCCCCCAGTTTTTGGGCCAACACTAGGGGGGAAGTAGCCCGAGAGCGTCTCCCAGCGGAAAGGATTGTTTTTGGAATGAAAAAAAAATAAGTTGATTTTGGACAACAGGGGCCCTGGTGGTTCCTTGCGGGCTCTCTTGGGGCTCTAAGGATTTTAGGAGGTTATTTTTTTTCCCTTGTTTGCCTTCTTTCTACCATTTTTCCCCCGATATTTTTTTATGTTAAAAATCTACAAAAAAAAATGATACAATTAAAATATTGCCACAAAGAGAGTATAAAGATTCAGAAAAAATTACCCCTCATGTAGTTCAGCCTTATTGTAATCCGTTTGCCTAACGGTTAAATTCCACTAAAAAGTACGATAAATATATATTGTGGAGGGCGTTTCTGTCAATTTGTGATTGCTATTGAGATGTTCCGATACAGAGATTCGGTTTTCTTTTTTTTCGCTATGGAGAGGAATAGGTCATACGGGTGGTGATTATCCTGCAACATGATCGACGTGAATGCTTTAACACAATACGCGGGCAGTAAATTGAGGGAAAACTAGTCAGAGTAGCTATTAATAACCTACGTCGATCGAAGAGTTTAGCTGCCTGTAACCCTATATACCGATTCTTTTTTCCCCCCTTATATTAATATGATATGGTGTTAGGACTATGTACAAGAACTTATTAGCATAGTACCCCACCCACTCCCCCATATCATCCCCTATCTATTCGATTTATGTGGGGCGACATTCTCACAAAGTCATGGCCCTTTTTGAATTTTTGAGGTAGGGGCGTGCATGGTACAGCACAACCAGGCGGTACAATGCTAGCTAATTAGTGCCCCCATGCTCGATGGACAATATTATATCACACTTTAGATTATTTTATGTGCTGTGTGATATCTCAATTAAACCATTATTTAAATTCTTTTTCTATTTTGTACAACGAATATATCGAATATTTTTTTTTAGTATTTTTAAAATAAATAATTTAATACATTAATTTTCATGTTTAATTGAGACCCCCTTTTTCTTTTTTCTTCCTTTTTTTTTATATTTTCTTTTCACTAGTTCCTTAACCCCCTTTTTCTTAGTTTTTTACATTATTATTTTTTGTTTTCCCTATTATCATTTATTTTTATTCATAAACATTCTACAAACCGCACGTTATCCACAAACCATTAGGATTACTATGTCAATAGCTACATAAATCATGGTTAAGTTAATGTCTTTTTTCAAACATTAACCTTTTCGTGTACAAATATTACTGCACTAAGGCTTACTTCTGATGAAACTCCATTAATGAGTTAATTGGATTACTAAACATTACCCATTACATATAAAATAAAAAACAATTTTTTAATATGATGTTTTTCCCCATGTGTTATAACCCCACTGAATTAGAGTTTCTAAGGCTTGAAGAATAACATATTTATTTAACATTTCTGTTCATAATTCAGATATGATTTTGTGGACCATGTGGAAAAAATATAACATTATATGTTGCTGCCATACATTAAGGTGAAAAATTTTAAGAGTGGGCTCTTAATTTCCATTTTATCATTCATTATTGTTTAAGCACCATTATTTTTTCAGGACCCTTTTGTTAGAATTTTTTTGTTCTAAATTTAGTGGTTTACAAATGGATTTACTTGCTTTACAATGTTATATTTCTGTTTTACTTTTTTGTTCATAGTAGTGCTTGAGTCAGATCCTGCCTAATTATATTGTTATATTGCTCTTAATTATGGACCCTTTTTTCTTTTCTTTTCTTTTCTTTGTTTTTTTCTTTTTCTTTTCCTCTTCTTTTCCTATAATTTTTTATTGGCCTACGCTTTATCTATAAATAGTCTACAGGTGTAATACAACGTAGAGATATTATACAAAACCCTAATAACTAACCAAACTTATTTTATTTATTCTAAATATGGTTTTTTTTACTAGTATGAATAAGCTGAGTGCCCATAAATCTTTAAAATTTAAACCTAAGTTTAGAGATTAAATTAATGTTTAATGAGTAAACATAGTAAATGTTCCACACAAATTTTCATTTCGAAAAGGACATTAAAACATATACGTTCACTTTTGCTTGTCTTTTTTTTCCTCTCCTGAGTGTATATTGTTAGTTATTTTGAATACGTTATATGAAATTAATTAAATAGATAACGATATATTAGATCGTCTTTATAAAGTGGTGATTTGTTTTCTTTCTCTGTTTAGATGTATCCATCAATCTATACGCCATGTAGACCCGCATAATGGAAAACTAACAATCTTTTTTATTATTAAAGAGTACAAAGAACTTTTGAAATTTTAGCGATAAAGGAATAAATATATGCTGAACACCATCCTTATTGTTAATTTTTTTTATATATATATTTTTTTTAGATATCTAAAATTATTTTCGTAATATGCAACAGGATCCCCGATTTTCTTTTAATAATTAAACTCTAGCATGGGTTTGTTTACCACACAATAATCTTTCATAGTATATACTCATTCAAATTGCAAAAAAAAAACCCAAAAATACTGTATTGACATAACTAAATTACATGTACACTTTTAAAACATACATAACATTTCCATAGGATCGATTTTTGCAACCCACTCACCTATTTACTTTTTTTTATTAAAATAACAATACTAGTATTTAAAGTTGTGTAAATATGCTAAGTCAATAAAATTTATTAATTTTAAAACCCCCCAATATTTGATAGCCATGCAATGATGTGGGCATGAGTTTTCAGCTTAAGATTTACTTATATTTTCCTGTTTTCTTCTATGACTAAATACCTATTTTGTTAATATGTTCAACCAATTATATGAGATTTTTTTTAGGTGAAGATTTTAGTCTATGAGTTTACTACACTATTTTTATAACGCTAGCATAGTATCGTACTCATCCAAGTGCAAAACAGAAAATAAATTAATTGATTCTAACAAAAATAGTTTCAAAATTTAGGATGTTTGTACTAACAATAAAAATTTGAGCGTGTTATTTTTGTTTTGATATATTGATTATTTAATTTTTTATTCAAATAAAAAACAGTTAGGTTTACGTTTGGTTAAATTGACTAGCTATTAATTAAGTTTTCGTATAAATTACGTTTAGGCTATGCATTAAATTAATCATGAGTTTTTAAAAAGATGTACTGATTTGGTCCATTATTAATAACTTTTTCATAATATTAGAAACACAAAGTGTGAATGTTAAACGTAAAAAAAGTTGTTTTTTCTTAATGGGCACTTTAAGACGTTTAGGTATAGATTACACACACAGTATAATAAATTTATAAACGTATATTCTGTTGTCTAGTTAATTAAGACCGCGGTTGCAAGTTTTTGTAACCATATATTAAACAAAAATTTGTGAGTAGCAGTCTAAGAGCCTTGTTGTATGTTGTCTTTGTACATAATTACAACTCACTTAATATATTTATAATGATCAAATTTGGGCTTTTGACATAAAACAAACCTGTATAAATTTTTATTTATAATGGTCATATTTTAAATATTTTTTATTTTGCGTAAGATTTAAATTTTGAAAAAATAAATTGTAATAATATGGCCTGTAATTTTTTTTTGTTGAAAATTAGTATATTTGAAGGTGTATTATGACACGTTTGGAAAAATAAAAATTACCTAAATATTATTATGACAATTTACGGGTTTTTATGCCCTTGTTTCGAGTGCTAATACCTCCACCACCCTTAAACGACCCGATAATGAGAAAAGTTGGGTTTCAGTAACAATTTTTTTGCACACAAACCACCTCTTGATACATTATGAACTGTCACACAACAAAGCTTGTATTGTCATTATTTTTATTTATTGCCACCTTTTATTCCTACTATTCATTTTTAATAAGAATTAGATTTTACGATATTGTTTTTGCATGATTTTTTTAGTTATTCGTCTAATCCTAATGTAAGACTTGATATCGGAGAATTCTACCATTTATTTGTACAATACTCATAAACACAGACGCCGGTCCAATACTACCTCAAACCGTTGATTTTGATTTCTCTCGGCAACTGTGTTAGTGGTCATGTGCCGCCACCCTTAACCAGTCCATTTTTTTTATCGGTATCCTTTTCGTTGCTGTGGTTCCTTTTTCCTCTGATATGTGAATTCATATTGAATATACACACAACACTTTACTTTTTTCCTCTTCTCCCCCCTTTCTGTTCACTCTAAATAACAACTGACCCACACATTTTTTTAAATCAAAAACTGGCAATTGGGATTAATTCAACTATGACCACGATAACTACTATGGGGATTCGTCAGTGTTAAAACTCTCTTAACCTGAAACCGTGTTCTTTTTTTTTGGTAACATGAAACTTACGATTCACTCCAGAATGTGATTGGATCTTTTTTTTTTTCTTCCTCAGTGGACAGGATATTTCTATATTTGCCATATTGAGAACACATTCACCCATATTCACATTAATGTAGGAATTCTGGACCTTCAACATATTTGGTAAGCTATACACCAATTATCTCGGTCCATTCATCAAAATTGAATTGATAGTCTACCCACGAAGGTGTTGGAACCATGAAATGTTTAACCACAAAATGAGGTGCATACTACTACGACAACGACATTGAAACAATAGCATCCTATTGATAGAACTCCTTTGATACTTGAAAATTATTTTGGTTATGTCTGTTAAACATCGGTATAAATTTCAAATTAAACTCTGGATTAAGTTTTAAACATTAATAAGGCTCCGCAGACTTTCCATGATAATACACTCATCTCAAGTTTGCAAAAAAATAAAAATTGATATGAACGACATATAAAAAAAATCTTATGGTTTTAAAGCGTACTGTTTTTACAAGCTTACAAACGTGACGATGTGAGTGTTGGTACCACGTATTCTTCAGAGGGTTTGTGTGATGGTGTGACATAGAATAAACGGGCAGGTATAGATAGGGGGGAAAAGCTGCCGACGTTTTCCATGGTGTACCCCCGTCCTGTCGTCGGTGCCCCCTCCGTGATCCCCTGGTGTGCAGCACGTGTGAATATGCCATTCGTTTCCCCCCCTTTCGACCCCTTATGATCTGACGCCCCGTGAGCGTAGCGCGAGCGGCACTTTTTTTTCTCTTCTTCCCTTCCTGTCGGACCTTGTTTACGTATAACTTTACAATTCTTTTTCGATCCTCACGTTATCTTCTTTCACTTCTTTTTGAATCACCCCCTGTAGTCTGACTATATTTTCCCGACCTAGTCTTAAAGCCTCGTATATCCTGCTTCAACCAATGTTGTTTAGTTCCCAGTGGAAGGGGCAATCTATGACATGTACTCTTAAGGTGGTAGTTTTGGGAGTGACGCTATCGTTCGGCTTTACAGGTGGGGTGTGTATTTTAAAGGCCTCTAGGTTCCAAACTTTCCCCACTTCCTCGCCTTTTTATGTCGCCCCCCTTCCCTTTTCCACTTTTCGCACCAGTTTCAGCCTTCTCTCAGTTTCTTCTTTCCGCGCCACACGCCTTTCTCCCCCTTTTTCTCTGCCTCCGCGTTTCCGCCCCCTTTCAACACCTCCTCATTTTCCCCGCACTCTAGTTCACCCATGCTCTCTTCTCGTCTCACATACGCCTCGCCACTCTTCCAGTTCTCTTTGAATTCTCAGCCACTTGCTGGAATCTCTTTCATACCCCCCCCATGCACTTTATCCTTTCCCCCTCGACTTTCCCGCTTATAGCCTCCTTGTTCACCTACCCGAGCCCCCTGGTCAATCGTTTTCCCGCGCCCCACTTGCGGCTGCGGCTCCGCTTTCTTTCCCTTATCTGACATCTTCGCGCCCTATCGTTATCACAGGATTCCTTCTGTTCCTCTGGCTGCTGTGCTCCCTCTCGCGCCATGCTGCTACTGCACCCAGCCCTTTGTTTGCCTCGTCACCCTAAAGCTTACACTCTACCAACTAGCACTCCTCCCTTTCCCTCCCATGTCCCCTCCCCACCACTCCCTATCTGTATTTCCTCTTCTCTTCCATCCTTTCTCCCTTCTTCCTTTCCCCCGCTATGCTTTCTTATCCCTTCGACCCTGTTCTCATTTTTACATCTCTCAATTCACTATATGTGAAAGGTAGCCTTTCCCCCCTTTTTTCTTGTGTTTTGCGCGTACCACCTTTTTACAGCCTTCCATTCTCACGTCTACACCCGCTTTTCGTCCCCACTTCACCGCCCGGCCCCCGCGCCCTCCGTGTTCGAGCACTCCTTCCCCCGTCTTCATTGCGGAACCGCCCCTCCCCATCCCGTCATCATGCCCGGCAAGACAGCCACCCCTCCATTTGACTAGTCTCTGGCCGGTCTCCCACATTCCCACACGCTTGGTCCTTTTTTGATGTTGCCTTTCTTGTTCGAGCCCATTACTCTTCTTGAAGACAACAGGATTGTCCAAGACGCATAATCCTCCAGGTTTGAGCTGTCGTTTAGGTCGTCATCCAATGCGAGAGAACACTGAACCTATTTTTTGTTTTTTCGCCCCCCCCCACTCACTTTCTTTACCCACCCTCTGCTCCTCCCCTCCCACATCCTTCTGTTGACCTCCCGCCCCCTCCTATCCGTTCTCCTCCCCCCTTTCCGTACCCCCCACCCCCGTTTTTCCTCTCACCTCGCCCGCCACTGTCCCCCGTTGTTTCCCCTCCCTCGTCTTAGTTCCGCAGTGAACTACCCCCCCGCCTCCTCCTCTCGCAATTCCCATCACACTTCTTTGTACCTCCCCTTTTTCGCTGCCCGCTTATTTTTTTTACCCTATGCTTTGCTTCTTCTTCAAGCTGTGTCCACCCCGACTCTTTTTTTGTACCTCCCCCCTTTTCCTCCCTGTTTTCTATTTACTGCCCACTCTTTCCCTCTATCAGTGCTCAGACTTTCAAGGTCTTGGTAGTTTGGCCACTTTCTTTACGTCTCCCCTGCATCTTTTCTATTTTCGAGGAGACGAATTTGATCATTCTAGCTCTAGCTCTTTTTGGATGCTCCCCCTCCATCTCTCCAGGTAATACTTCTCTCACCCCCATCGCCTCATTTTCTTCCGCCCAGTCTTCCACGTACGTCTCGTCCTTGTATTTCGGGTTCACAGCCCGTTTTCTGCTTGGTGCTTGTCCAATCAGATGTTGTCCTTCGTCTCCTTTTCCTACCTTCCACCTCTGCTCGCCTTTATCCACCTTTCCACCCCCTTCCCTGTCCCATTTTCCCCGCCTGCCTACCCTCTCTCGGACCCCCTGTGTTCATCGCTGCAAATGGGGCGCTGACAACCCGGGCAACCCAACTCCTTAACCTTCTCCGATACTGTGAGACCCACAACCGTTCGGGCAAAACAATTGACACACCTCGTGAAAGACTGGTTGCTCGTCCAACACAGCTAAACCCGAGTTCGTCATGACTTAACAGGGATATAGGTGCACACACTCCTGCCACAACAACGTGGATACAATTTGAAAAGAACCATGTAACACAAATATTTCTGCCAACACATTGTCTTCTGCACTGTTTTTTCCCACGTACCCCTCTCGCCCCCACCTCCCCTCCCCTGTCCTTTTATCCTTTTCTCTCCTTCGTCCGCCTTCCACCCTCATCCCCCCTCTGAGCCTCTTTTGCCACCCCCCCTCGCGTCTCTTTTCGGTCTCAGTGGCGGACCGCCCGCCGGTACCTCTACAAGAAAACCCTACTACGTTCCTTCATACCGAGACACAACCCCCGTACACTCCAGCTTTCATCCAATGCGATCACAAACCACGGACTGCCCCACTCGTAATATCCACTCACTCCAGATGCACCAACGAAAACGGTCCCCCAGGACGGTCCCATCGTATGCCTTTGCAGTTCCGTAGTGTAGCTCTTCGCCCATTCCTATCTCTTCTTTGCCATTTGTGGTTGTAGACAGGTCTTCGTGCCCTGGCTACTCTGCCCCATTCTCTCCCCCCTTTCCATCCTTCCCCTTCTTCCCTCCTCCTTTCTCTCAAGGTCTCCTTCCGCGCTTGCCCCCCCCCTTCCACGATTCTCTGCCCCTTCCCCCCATTGTTCCAGTCTTTTCTCCGGCTTTTTTCCCTAGTTGCCGGTGTAGCGCTTTCTGTGTGGTAGTATCCTCGTTGTTGCCTGCTCTGTGTCAGAGGTGCATCTCTTTCTGGTTTGCCCCTGATGCCTCTCCTCCCCCTTTTTTCCTCCTTCTTTTTTTTATTGCGATCCCTTCCATACTTTCTTACCTCGCTTTCCTCCTTTTAGTACTTTCTCTTCCCCCTCCTCTTTTTTTTTTTTCTGTTTTTTTTCTTCACCCCCCCTCTTTTTTTCCTTTTCTTTGCTTCCTTTTTTTTTTTCCTTTCCCCCCTTCCCTTGGTTTTCTTTACCCTTTCGCCCCTGTCAAAATTTTAATTTTTACAAAATATTTAGCTATGCAAACTTTAGAATAAGTTTTACATTTAAGTCTTTTATTATATACTTTTTATACCTAAAATTATTTTTTTAATATGCAACAGTTATAGATTTTCATGTAAAATTTTTGCATGAGTTTTACCACATAATAACCTTTAGCTTTCATAGTATGCACTCATTCAAGTTGCAAAACAAAAAAAAACTTAATTGACAAAAAAAATTATTTTTAAAGGTACCTTTTATAGCAATACAAACTTTAGCTTGAGTTTTACCAAATATTTAATTTTTTATTCAAATAAAAATATTAGTTATGAAATTTTTTAAAATGCTAATTTGAAATTTTAAGTTTTATAAAATATTTAGTTGTGCAAACTTTAACATGAGTTTTATAAAATATTTACATAAGGTATTATTTGATAGTAATACAGAACCAAATGTGACATGTGTGAAGTAAAAAAGTTTTAATGGCAATTTAAGAGTTTTAGGTAAGATTAACGCAAGTAATAATTGTATATAATACATAATTCTATAATCTAGAATCAAGGGTGGGTAAGTTTGTAACAAAAATAAAATAAAATTTAGTGACAACTTAATGGTCTCTTTTAGTGTTCTTGTACTAATACAACATCACTTAAATAGATAATGAAAAAATTGGGTTTTATTAAAAGAACAAAACATCTTATAAATTCTATTGGCAATTTAAGAGTTGTAGGTAATATTAACAAAAAAAAAATTATATATAATACATAATTCTGTAATATAGAGTTAAGGGCGGGCAAGTTTATAACAAAAAATAAAATTTAATGGCAACTTAAGGGTTTTTTTTAGTGTTCTAGTGTTAATACAACTCCACTTAAATAGATAATGACAAAATTGAGTTTCATTAAAAGAACAAAACATCCTATAACGGAAGGGTAAAACAGTCTTTTAACATTTGTACACCTTCGTACTTTTTATAATATAAGATAAGATATTATCTTTTCATTGAAGGTATTAGAAATCTACTAAATAATCTGAATCGAGATTGCTACATTCCCACTCTTAAACACATAGCGGTCAATTTGACTTCCACTGGTTTGATTTTATATTTCTTCGGCCACTTGATTTGCATTTGCTCCCTTAACTATTCCATTTTTTTTTATCTGCCCTTTATCATTTTCCTTTCCCCTAAAGTGACTGAATATACGAAATTTCTCTTTGCAACAAACTTATACAACACAAAACACAAAACGGCAAGGAAAATCACTATACCACCAATAACTCGTATGATGACAGCAGTTGAACTCCCACTTTGACCTCTATCACATGAGCTACTACCTCCAGAATTGTTAGACTTCATCAGGGAAAGATTTCCAGCACACAGAAACTTCACCGAATTAAAAAATTTGAGAATTTTTCCGCTCAAATTATTATTTGAGACATTAACAGATCTAACAGAAAACAAATTGGTTAAGCATACACAACTATACGTGTCCATTCATCAGAAGAATAACTGTTCTACTAAGAAGGGTTGGAAGTGAAATGACCTCAAATAGTTGCCGAATCAATGCAATCCCAAAAAATAGTTTTATTATATACTTTTCATACCTCAAATTAATTTTTAATATGGAACACTTATAGATTTTTGTATGAAATTTTAGCTTGAGTTTTACCACATAATAACCTTTAGCTTTCATAGTATGTACTCATTCAAGTTGCAAAACAAAAAAAAACTTAATTGGAAAAAAAACTATGTTTAAAAGTACTTTTTACTGTAATAAAAACTTTAGCTTGAGTTTTACCATATAATTAATTTTTTATTCAAATAAAAAAAAATTAGTTATCAAAGTTTTTAAAATGTTAAGTCAAAATTTTAAGTTTTACAACAAATTTAGCTGTGTAAACTGTAGCATGAATTTTACATTTAGGTCTTTTATTATATAATTTTTATACCCAAAATTATTTTGTAATATGCAACACCTATAGAGTTTCATGTGAAACTTTTGTATGAGTTTTACCATATAATAAGCTTTAGCTTTCACAATATGTACCCATTCAAGTTACAAAATATGAAAAAATTAATTGACAAAAAAAATTATGTTTAAAGGTGGGTTTTATAGCAATACAAACTTTAGCTTGAGTTTTACCATATATTTAATTTTTTATTCAACTAAAAAAATTAGTTATGAGAGTTTTTAAAATGCTAAGTCAAAATTTTAAGTTTTATAAAATATTTAGTTGTGCAAACTTTAACATGAGTTTTATAAAATATTTACTTGAGGTATTATTTGATAGTAACATAGAACCAAAGGTGACATGTTTGAAGTAAAAAAATTTTAGTGGCAATTTAAGAGTTTTAGGTAAGATTAACAAGTGTAATAATTGTATATAATATGTAATTCTGTAATATAGAATTAAGAGCGGGCAAGTTTGTAACAAAAAATAAAATTTAGTGTCAACTTAAGGGTTTCTTTTAGTGTTCTTGTACTGATACAGCTTTACTTAAATAGATAATGATAAAATTAGGTTTCATTAAAAGAATAAAACATCTTATAAATTCTAATCACAATTTAAGAGTTTTAAGTAAGATTAACATAAAAGATAATTCTATGTAATACGTAATTTTGTAATATAGAACTAAGAGTGGGCAAGTTTATAACAAAAAATAAAATTTAGTGTTCTAGTGCTAATACAACTCCACTTAAATAGATATTGACAAAGTTGGGTTTAATTAAAAGAATAAAACATCTTATGATAAAAGGGCAAAAAAGTCATTCAACATTTGTGTACTTTCATGCTTTTTATAATATAAGATAAAATAAGATATGTTTTCTCTGAAAGTATTAGTACCGTCGAATAAATTGATCAGGATTTGAACATTCCATCCTCAAAACACATTAGCGGGGCGCAATGTGTTATTGTTGTGCCTAAAAGCCAATCATGATATGATTGTATTTTTGCACATTGAGCATGATATTTTATTAAGACATTAAACCAATAATTATGTTTGTTGTTTTGTTTCTGTGTAACCTAATTAACATAATTGTAACCCTAGAATAAATGATATTCTTAAACATCCCTAATCTAGTATTATGTGGAGTGGGTTGCAATAATACATAACACTAGCATATGTGGAGACTAAAATAAGATATATGTAGTCTACATGATGGGTACCACGTGTTAGATAGAACTGTGCCCTACTGGATCCGACCCACCCTTGAGAACACTATATGGATCGTTATTTGAGTGTCATAAGTGATTCTCATAGTGATCATGGTATATGTAGTCCTTCGACCTAAGATCATCAAGGTTCCCTACATGTGAGTCACATACTTTGATACTTTCCTTTGTTGCTCGTAACTAAGTGAACTTGAAAGAGGTCATTGGGTATGTCACATATCATGCAGACGGATTTGTATGATCAAGATGGGATTTGTCCCTCCTATGTAACGGGAGTGATATCTTCGGGCCCCTTGATAGAGTGAGACTTAGAAAATGCATGGCCATGCTCGGATGAGTTGATATACGATATCAATGTCATCAGCTTAAGTTAGTCTACTCGGTAATCAAGAAACCAAAGATTGGGCTATACGAGAGTGACACATTCCATGTCTCGTGCTTAGTCTTGATATCTTGGACAAAGGGACACTGGCATATATCGGTGATGATCATAAAGGTTTAGATCAACAATCTTGTCACTTGGGTAGCAATGATGTGTTGCTAGACACCGCTCATTGCTTATGATCATAAATGTGATTTATGATCATTGCCAACATGGCAAGAGCCTATTGGGTCGCACACATAGAGCTATTTGGATCATTAGAGTGCATGGGCTAATTATTTGGGTTATGGTTTCACTTTAATTTCGTATTAATAATGGGCCCAAGAGTTGAGCCATTATTAAGCCCGAAATTAAATCCTAATTGGATTAGGGCTTTGAAATCCATAGGCCTGGAAGTTGAGTCTCACTATAAATACAACTTTTAAGTGAAAAATTCGCAGGTCTCCTTGCCCTAGCCTCCAAAAAGGACAACCACACTCTTTTCTTGCAATTCCTTGGAGGACGCAAGCTAGCACTGCGAGTGCAAGAGAAACGCATCTACCGAGACGTGGTAGAAGCGTGGTGATCCCGAGAGACTCGTGTGGATACCATAGAGAGCCTGAACACGTCAACTGTTCAGGTTTTGTGATTCGACTCTACAGTTGAGTGAGAGATCTCAACCGAAAATTAAGTATGAAAATTTTCGAACACCCGGTTTACCCCATTTCACTTGGATCCTGGAGGGTTTCGGTTAAATTCCGCTGCGCTGTTTGGCTCCCGAAACCCAACAAATATGACCTCCACCGGTTTGATTTTGAATTTCTACGGCAACTTGATTGGCATTTGCTCCCCTAGCCATTCCATTTTTTATCTACCTTTTGTCATTTTTCTTGCCCTCGAAGTGACCCAATATACCAAATATCTTTTCACAATAAACGTGTACAACACAAAACAAAAAAAAGGCAAGGGAAATCAGTGTACCACCAATAACTCTTATGATGTCAGCAGTTGAACTCCCTACCTAAACCCTCAATCACTTGGGCCACTACCTTCCAAAATTGTTGGACTTTCTCAAGGAAAAGGATTTCCAACGTACAGAAACTTCACCGAATTAAAAAATATAGGAATTTTTTTCACTCAAATTATTATTTAAGACATTGACAGATTGAAGAAAAGACAATTTGGTTAAAGCATACACAACTATACGTGTTCCATTTATCAAAATGAATGACAAGTTCACTGACAAGGGTTGGAAGTGAACATGACCCCAAATAGTTGCTGGAATCAGTGCAATCCTAGAAAATAGTTTTATTATGTACTTTTTATACCTAAACATTAATTTTTAATATGAAACACTTATAGATTTTCATATGAAACTTTAGCTTGAGTTTTATCACATAACAACCTTTAGCTTTCATAGTATCTACTCAATTCAAAGTTGCAAACAAAAACCAAACTTAATTGACAAAAAAATTATGTTTAAAGGCTACCTTTTACGGTAATACAAACTTTAGCTTGAGTTTTACCATTTGTAAAACTTAAAATTTCAACTTAGCATTTTAAAAAACTTTTATAACTAATTTTTTTTATCAAATAAAAAAATTAATTATGAAAGGTTTTTAAAATGGCTAAATTGAAATTTTAAGTTTTATAAAAGATTTAACTGTGCAAACTTTTAGCATGAGTTTTACATTTAAGTATTTTATTATATACTTTTTATACCTAAAATTATTTTTTTAATATGCAACACTTATAGATTTTCATGTGAAACTTTTAGCATGAGTTTTACCGCATAATAAGCTTTAGCTTTCATAGTATGTACTCATTCAAGTTGCAAAATAAAAGAAATAACTGATGAAAAAAATTATGTTTAAAGGTAAATTTTCCAGCAATAAAGACTTTAGCTTGAGTTTTACCATATATTTAATTTTTTATTCAAATAAAAAATTTACTTATAAAATTTTTTAAAATGCTAAGTCAAAATTTTTAAGTTTTATAAAATATTTAGCTGTGCAAACTTTAACATGAGGTTTTATAAAATATTTACTTGACGATATTATTTGATAGTAATATAGAACCAAAGGTGACATGTTTGAAGTTAAAAAAATCTTAATGGCAATTTAAGAGTTTTAGGTAAGATTAACACAAGTAATAATTATATATAATATGTAATTCCTGTAATTATAGAATTAAGGGGGGGGGGGGGGGGGCAGGGAAAAGTTTGTAACCAAAAAATTAAAATTTAGTGGCAACTTAAGGGTTTCTTTTAGTGTTCTTGTACTAATACAACTTCACTTAAACTAGATAACTGACAAAATTGGATTTCATTAAAAGAAAAAAACATCTTATAAATTTCTAATTGCAATTTAAGAGTTTTAGGTAAGATTAATACAAAAAATAATTGTATATAATATGTAATTCTCTAATATAGAATTAAGGCCGTGCGCAAGTTTGTAACAAAAAATAAAATTTAATGGAACTTAAGGGTTTTCTTTTAGTATTCTAATGCTAATACAAGTCCACTTAAATAGATAATGATAAAATTGGGTTTCATTAAAAGAACAAAACATCTTATAATAGAAGGGACAAAAAAAGTCATGTTAAACATTTGTGCACCTTCATACTTTTTATAATATAAGATATCTCAACCAAAAAGGTTCACAGGCGGCTGTAGCCATGGATTGATACTCCACTTCTGCTGATGATCTTGAAATTGTTGTCTGCTTCTTACTTTTCCATGACATAAGAGACTTGCCAAGGAAGATACAATAGCCTATTACAAACCGCCGTGTGAATGGGCATCTTGCCCAAGTCGGCATCGTAGTACTCGATCAAGTGAAGTGGACTATTTGATGAGAATAATAATCCTTGCCCAGGAGCTGCCTTCAGGTATTGAAGAAGCTAATGAGCAGCCTTAAGATGATGTATCTTGGGTTCCTACATGAATTGGTTGAGTGTGTTTATAGAGTATGTGATTTCAGGGCAACTAATTGTGAGATAGATCAATTTCCCAACTAGCCTGTAGTATTGAGTAGGATCTTTAAGAGCTTCACTCCCTATATCTATTAGTACCAAATCAGGTTCCATCGGGATAGTTGCGGGTTTTGCTCCAAGTAACCCAGCTTCTTCCAATATATCCAATGTGTACTTTCGTTGACAGACTATAATTCCTGCCTCGGACCGAGCAACTTCAATGCCAATAAAGTATTTGAGTGGTCCAAGATCTTTAATTTTGAAACAACTATTGAGAAATTTCTTGAGGTCACTAATGGTTTTCTCATTGTTGCCTGTTATAACCATATCATTGACATAAAGAAGCACAACAGTAATGGAATCTCCATAAACCTGTGTAAATCCAAGTTCCTGAATTGCACAAAAAAACCATCGAAACCAACTACGTGATGCTTGCTTAAGGCCATAAAGTGATTTGGGAAGTCGAAAAACTAAATTCTCCCTCTGTTGACGATAACCTAGAGGAGGCATCATGTATACTTCTTCATGTAGCTCACCATGGAGAAATGCATTTTGTACATCAATTTGGTGTAAAGGCCAATGTCAGATAGCGGCCACAACTAGGAGGCAACGGACAGTGATTAATTTGGCAACAGAAGCAAGTGTGTCTTTGTAATCAATGTATTCCCGTTGGGTGAATCCTTTAGCAACAAGCTAGGCTTTATGACACTCAATTGTACCATCTGCATGATATTTGATCTTAAAAACCCATTTATAGCCTATGGGTCACTGGTCAAGGGGCAAAGGGACCATGGACCAAGTTTTATTATCCTCAAGAGCCTTAATCTAATAATTCATAGTTGCAACCCATTAAGGGTTATGTCTGGCCTGTTCATAAGTTGTCGGCTCAACTAGTCAAGATATATTATGCACAAATGAACAATACTTATCAGATAGCCCAAAGTAAAAGACATATCATTGCAATGGATAGTGAGTGCCAGACAAAAAAGAAGAGGAGACGTCAGGGCCTATGACAACAACATGGTACGTTTCAAATCTCGGAGATGTGGAGGTTGATGGGTGCGAGATGAACAACGAAGGTCAAAAGTGTCATGTGGTCTCTGGTTTGCCAGTGGTGGTGTCAATGGTTGTAGAACGACGAGAGTAGACTTCCAGTGGAGTTGGATTAGGATTGGTCAAAGGGTCGGCTGTTGTTTATGGCAAAGAGTCAGGGATAAAATTGTGTAGTGAGTAAGAGTTGATTGGATCAGTCTAATCAGAAGAATCGAGCTCTGGAGGATAAATTGGGCCGGATGGGAGAGTTAAGATAGGGTGGTCATCTTGATTTTCTAGTGGAAGTTTATTCAAGGGGAATATATACTTATGAAATGTGACATCTCGAGAAGTAAAAAATTGTTTACTTTCAAGATCGTATAAACGGTACCCCTTTTGCCCCAAAGGGTATCCAACAAAAACACAATGACGTGCACGACAATCAAACTTGTTATCGAGGGTGAGATTGGTGGCATAGCATAAACAACTAAAAACTCTAAGGTTGGAATAAATTGGTGGAGTTTTGTGTAAAAGCTCATATGGAGATTTGTAGGAAGGTAGAGGTGTGGGTAGACGATTGATAAGATAACATGTTGTTTGAATACTTTCCCGCCAAAACCGTAATGATAAATTAGCTTGAAATCGTAGGGCACGAGCCACATTTAAAAGATGAGAATGTTTACGCTTAACTAACCCATTTTGTTGAGGGGTATGGGCACATGTGTGTTGGAAAATGATACCACGTTCTTCAAGAAAAGAACGCAATGATGTGAATTCACCTCCATTATCAGCACGTAAAATCTTAATGTCTTGATGAAATTGAGTTTTGACCCAAGGAAAAAAAAAGATTTCAATAAACATTGAGTGTTGGATTTAAAACTCATAAGATGTACCCAAGTAAAACGAGTACAATTATCAACAATGGTTAGAAAATAACGGGCCCAGGCGTGTGTGTAAATTTTGTGTGGACCCCAAATATCATAATAAATCAAATCAAATGGTGCAACTGTTTTTATGGAACTTGAAGTAAAAGATAAACAAGTTTGTTTTGCTAAAATAAAAATCTCACAAACATGTTTAGAATAAAAAAAATGAAAATGATTTGGATAAATTGTGAATAGGAGCTTTAGTTGGATGTCCAAGGCGTCAGTGCCAAAGGTTGAAAATACGGGTTATGTGATTGATAAGATGAGGATTTTGGCTTGGTATGAGATAATAGACACCATTAAAATGCT
>SMDT01002570.1:0-28190 GCA_005392925.1 Aquilaria sinensis | reverse complement strand
AGGCTCTAAAAGGCTGCTAGAGGGATTTGGAAGTTGAGGCCAATGGAGCAAACCATGATGGTGGCTTGCTTGGTGAAGAAGGTAAGTTGTTGGGCGACGGCAATGCTAAACATAAGGCAGGTGAGCCAAATGGGGATGAGGTAGAGGAAGAGCTTTACTTTTTCCACTTGGGTTAAAGAGCATAGCTGCCATGGATCTCTGCATTGGCTTCTAGTGTCCTTATTGTCCACCATCATTGCCTTGCCTAAAATCTACATTCCCATCTTGCATCATTTTATAAGAGAAATTTTCAAAATTTAATTTTTTTTTATTTTAATAAGCAATACAAAATGGATAAAATTTATTCCATAATTGTAAATTGAAACTAGTGCCTCAAACATCAATCATTTAATCAACTAAACTTTAATTTTATTTAGTTTGGGACAACTATATGAATTTTATGTTAGTGAGTCTCTAATCAACTTAGTTGGTAGCAACCTTTTGTCATAGTTAGGGATGGCAATGGATTAGGGTTAGATAGGCCATCCCTGGCACGTGCGTCTATGAGCATTTCTTTATCCACAAAGTTGCAGAACAAAATTCTTCTATCCCACTTACCCAATCCCTAACCATGTTCCACCACTAGTTAAATGTCACGTGTTCATAGAAAGTATAGTAGTTAATATACTTAACAGATTCGTTAACCAAGTACAATAAATCAAGCTGTTAAAAAATAAAATTAATGTTATTAACTTAATGAATTCTAAAATAACCAAACTAAGAAGAAATAATAGAAAAGAAATCTAATTCCTCGGCAATCAAAATCAATTCATCGAATTAGGTTCAATGCTTGGTCTCAAAAATCATTTCTTATGTTTATGATTTTTTTGGCTTAAAATTCTTTACTCCTATAGTGGCAAAATTTAATAATTTAATATTTATCTATGTATTTATTGTTTATTATAAAAATTTTGCTAGTTGTTTGATTATGCCTGTTTAGATGATGTCAGGTATAAAATTTTTTACAGAAATTTTAATCCAACATCATAAAGGGATTATTTATTCCTCATTTGATGAGATCATTTGGACAAAAATCAGTTGAAATTTTTGTTATGGGTTAATTGCTCAATCTCGGAAGAATTTGTTACTGGATGTTTTCAGAATTACACCTTTTTAATGGCCTTATCCTCTATTTGTTCTGCAATATTATGGCCACTGGCACTTAGAAATTAGAATGGTCAAACGAAGGGAATAATGGCACTAAGCAAAATTACTGGTAGGAAATACACATGCACCCTCTAAGAAAACATTTTTATTACAATTTTTGATTTTCAGATTGGATTTATCTATAAAAAATAGTTTTTCCCAGTAATTTAAATTTTTTCCCTTTTTCTTGCTCGGTGTACTCATTTTATTAACAGTTACGTCAATCGTATTAGAATAGGAACACGTGGCAACTTGTGGGCAATGGGATAAAGGTTAGGAATAGGGAAATGATACAAAAGACTTTCATTCAGTATGTATGGTACACGTCACGTAAGGAAGTTAATTTCCAAACTACACTAGATGGCCCAACTTTTCCAACTCCTACAAGTTTGGCCAAAACTGAAACTTCATTAGCAAAAAGTCTCAAATTCTAACACAATATGTTTTTAACCAATTTGTTCATATAATTTTGTTTTAATAGATTAAATACACCAAGCACCTCAATTTTTCACAATTCATCCAAGCTAGTCATCTAACTAGAACTTGGACTGTATAGGCCTTAAACTTTACAATAGGCAACTAGCAATACAGAAATCCAAAGTAAATACAACTTGCATTACAACTAATTAATTCATCAAAAATATTATTCAAATTTTTATTAGGTAAATATAGAATCAATTGTCAAATGATCATGGTCCCTAACGAAAAAGTAAAAATAAAAATAAAAATAACATATTATCTATAATGAAAAAGAAACATAATACAAAAATAACATATGTTAAGACAAAAAAAATGGAACAACTGATTTGCAACAAAGTTCCACCAATAACCACCTTTTATCCCATCCACCATAATGATGTACCTAGAAAAATGCAAATGACCATTTATCGTATAAATTATATACTACCTTTGTCCCAAGTTATTTGGACCATTTCAGTTTTTTTACTTAAGCTTGATATAAGTTTATTTATAATAATATTTGCTGGAAAAAATTAAAAGAACTTTATTGAAAAACTATAAGACATGTAGTTTCTAAATATAAATTTTTTAATTATTTTTTAGCAAATATTAATATAATTAAATTTAAGTTAAAATTAAGTAAAAGAATTGAAATGGTGCAAAGAAGTTGGGATGGAGAGAATAATTCATTTTTTAATTTTACCTTTATTTTGTCCAAAACCAGTGTACTTTGAAGGATAATAAAATATTTACCTAATATTTACTTAGATAATATTTTTTCATGAATTAATTAATTTATATAGCTTTTCCCTTACCTAGTCTAAAAATAATAATAATATATTTATTTTTTGAAAAAAATTAAAGTGGTTTTGAGCTTCCTTAAAGTATAGAATTGGTATTCTTATCCTTCACAATCTCCATTCAATTATTTACATTAGATTTTTACTACTTTTTATTATGAAATTAAGGGGCTGGGGTTGGTTGGGGATCTTCTTGGCTGGTTGCCAAATCTTCAGGTTCATGGTACATTTAAGTCATTTAATAGGAAGCCAAATAGTGAGTTGGAATAAAATGTAACATGTTAGAAAGTTCAAGGACTTTTACCGACCAATTTTTAATTTAGCAACCAACCTATGTGAGTTGGTAAAGTTCAGGGGTCTCTAATGAGATTGTCAAAACTGAGATTCTACCTAGAATTATTTCTATGTAAATCATAAAACTAAATTGACTTCTAAGATTTTTACAGCAATAACATGAAAACAAATATGGAGAAATATATAACTAAGTCATAAACCTTAAATTAAACTAAAAAAATTAAGTTTTTTAATCAAAATGGTAGTCATTATTAAAGCACACATAAAATTAGAATATGTGACCAAATTTGTAAATTATCTTTCTATAAAAGAATAAATTTTTAACTAATGTTTAACTTGTAATGAAAAGAACTTTAAATAAACATAATGAAGAAGTAAAAAAGAGTCTCAAATTTTTTAATAGTAATAAGGCATTTAATTGCAACTATTTTATGTGATTTCTTATCAATAATCACTTATAACCATAATTAAATACCTGAAAAGTTGTTCTGTTTTAAATAAATACATAGTATATGATACAAAAATATAGACACGTGTACTAACATATTAATAGTAGTAAGTAATAATGTGTTTGACATAATTATTTAAGTTTGTTACTTTTATCTATATTGCAATAATTGATTACTAGATGTTTAATTTGTTCTAAAATTAAATATGTTCAAATAAATTTTAAAACGTATTTTTCATCCAATAGCATAGAAATCGTAATTACTTAACATCCAGTTCATTTATTGTAAGCCCATGCGTGTTAATACGTTATTCACACTTAATGAGGTCCATTTGGCCACTAACTACCAACCGATCCAACAAAAAACTCTAAAATATTTTCACCCCTAAATTAACTACTAAAACAATGTAATTTTTCAACAGCCTCATGTTAGAAATCGGAATTTTCTAACGTGACATCATTGGAAGCTGGTGCACTGGCAAATCATGCTTTAGTAAAAAAAATTTCCAACTACCCAATGTATAGCCGTTGGTATTACAAATGACTAGCCTTTGGAAAATGAGATGTTGAAAATTTCCAACGGCCCTACCCCGTATAGTTTTTTCTAACTTTTGAATGGTTTCCTAACAGCATAGCCACTGGAATTATGGCTCAGGCAGTTGGATAGTTGTTTTTTTGGAACAATATTGCCAATGGCTCAACCCGCATTCTCTCAGATGGAATTATCTGAACCACCATGGTGGCAGGTTGTTGGAAAATACTGTTTTTACCAAAAAAGATAAAAATGTCTTTTAATTAAAACGATAGTGGATGTACCAAAAAAATGAGGAAACGAAAAAACAATAGTTTCATATTTAACAAACACAAAATAGAGATGCCTGACATCCTTTAGATATTTACAAACTTTATATATTATAGCTATTACAAAACCTCACAATCACAAGATATAGTTTGTGATCTATAGACAAAAAAGATAGGAGACTAAAAGGATGTGTCTTATTTTACTAAAAATCACATAATTCGATTAAAATTCAAAATCATAGGAAAATGTAAAAATTAAAATTTAAAAAATTAAAAAATCATAAAGTCCACAAAAAAAATTAAAAAATCACAAATCTGTAGAACAATTTAAAAATTTCAATTTAACAATCACAATTAAAAATTTTCAAAAATCACAATTCAATAATTTCAGATTCTGGAGAACAAATACAAAATCAGTAGTTCGCCGAAGTTGGCCGTTGGAAATAATGCTGAAATTAGCCATTGGAAATAATGTTGATATAAATTTCCAACACATTGGCCGTTGGAAAATAATCTCCCCATTTTCTAATTGCTCTTTACATTGGAAATTTGCCTGTTGGAAAATGTCTATCTTTCAATAGTGATTGTCACATTAAACACGACTTACTACTACCACTGGATCATGCTTTGCCTAGTTCTCCTCCCCTATGAGCTGACCAAAACCAACATGTTGATGTTTCTAGATCGTTCTCTACCCAGCTTTCCTTCACTGTGCGCTCATCCATTGACAAGATCCTACATGGCAAGCCTTATCCTAATGACCAATTAGCCCCGGTCTCCATTCACCTGACCGTACGGTTTTGTCTGTGCCACCAATCCTTTTCCATCGACAGTTACTTGAGTCCACGTCTAAAATTGAATCGAAGATCAAGGTAGCAGTTGGATCAACCAACATCCACTAGGGCCCTCCCTAGAAAATTAACATTAGCTCACATTTTCTCGCTTAAGTTCGATAGGATTTTACATTTGCTTTAATCTCATCCTACTAAGTCGGCCACTAAACACTGAAGTGCAATGTAGATGGCACTTAAAGGGAGAAAGATGAAGAAAATGATAAAGACTGTGAAAGAGAATATGTTGGAGGAGCAATTGAGGAAAGAATTTTGGTCCCTATAGTCATCACGAACAGTGCCAAACACAGCCTCTATGCCAGTAGATAGATTAAGTTTTGTAACCAAATCAGCAAAGACGATGTTTGCTTGCAAGTTGTTTTGTTGGTCCCTTGTGATTTTGACTAGGGTTGACATGTAAATAGGGCCAACTTCAAGGATTCTTATTGAATTGATTGGAAATTTGTGGTTTGATGAACCCCGCCAGGCAAAAGAAAGACATTAACTGATGTGTGTTTATGCTAAATGAACTAGGCCTAAGATTTTAAAGATTTAGGAGTCGAATTGAGATTTTTCGAGATTCTATAAAAAAAATTTCCTTGAATCAAATCATTTTTTTATGAATTATAAAATTCTAAGATTTTAAGATTCAAACTAGGATTTTGACAACCTCAGCCTCTAGTGTACTTTGACAAGAATTAAATTTCTTTTAAAATGAGTTATTAATGATTATTTTGATCTATAACGATTATTTGCTTAACTTGTATATTAATTGAAACTTCATACCTAAAGAAGTTCAAAATTTTTTTTATTTTTTAAAATAGTTAGTAATTTTCTATTAGTTTTTATTCTTTGGTTGGATAGTGAAAACATTCATGAAAAAAATAATTATACAGATGATGGGCTAGTCTATAAAGAATTGACACATGTCTCTCAATTAATAAAACTTCGACTCAGAGGTGATCCAATTTCCAAATTTATATCAGTCAAAGTGGCAATTGAAGAGGAATGGGCACTATCTAAAAGTACTAGTTGAGAAATGAGCATGAACTTCTGAGGGGAAAATGAACATTGCATCCTAGAATGACACATCCTTCCACATCCTTTGCAAATCTTAAAGATCCATTCATACTGAAATTGAATTAAAAAAGTAGCTCTATTCGAAAAGCTCACATAGCAACCTAAATGTAATGGCCCTAAAATGTCCAATTTGACTTTGACATGAATATATTTCCATTAATGTTGGGCACTTTGATTGAAATCGATAGCCTCAACTGTGCCCAACTTCATGCCAAAAACCTAGCTATAGGTAAAGACAATATATAGGACACAAGTTGCGGATTTGAACCCAGATTGACGCCTAATGCCTGCTTGAAAGAATGTTGATCATAGGTGATGTAAGGCTTAAGCCGTTGAACAAGAATCAATGTGTTGGCCCAAGTACAACCAAGTGGGGGTGAATTGGTTGCTTTAAAAAACTTTAGAAAAATAAAATTTTACAATTCAATTTACTCAACCAAAGATCTAGAACAAATCAAGTAATGTTAAGCATAATTAAAGCAAGTAAATGAATGAGGATAAAGAAAAGAATGCGCCACGATTTATAGAGGTTAAACTCCATTAATTGGAATCTACTTCCTCTCGTCAAGCTTGTCCACTTAAGAGTTACTCCACTATCTCTTAATCAAGAATACAATGGTGTTTTATTTAAGGTTCACACCCAACCAAACATTAGTTCTCTCCAAGGTTAACTAGAAACTACTACCTAGTTTTCTTCAAGGATCACTAAGAACCACTCCCTCACATAAAGTGATTCTAAGGTTTAAAGTGTTATCAAACTCACAAGCTCACATAAAAGCACTTTTGCTAGATATACAACTGAAAGCACAAATCTTGGTTCTTTTCTCAAATGATAGACACGTTGATGAGCATTTGGTGATGAATCTTTGATCTTATGGTCAATAGTTGTTTCCAAATTGTTTCTTGATGAATTTATGTACATTTGGGTCCATTGGAACTTTAAAGATCTGTTGGGGAAGTCTTGAGATCAACTTTGAAGAAACTAGTCGTTGCTTTGTCTTCTAGTGCACAATTTGACAGTTTTCAACTAGTTGGAAATTTTCAACAAGTTGTTTTCTGACTTCCAGTAGCTACAATGCCTTGTGCCTCCAATGATCAACTGCTGGTTTATTTCAACTGGTTGTTTTGAAGCCTCCTGAAGCTAGAACGTCTTGGGTGCAAAAAAACTACTCCAGTTTCAACGGGTTGGATGTTTTCACCCTGTTGAAACTACACCTCCAGGAAATTTCAACCTCCAAAACTTCTACATTTCAACATTGATTTCTTCCAATGAATTTCTTCTTTCACAAACAACACTTGGAACACTTCAAGCTACTTGAAAAATAATAAACACTATCCAAAATATATGGAAATTTGTATAAATACCTTGCACACTAAAAATAAACACATTAGTCCTTCATAAATGTTTTGCTATCATCAAAATTCTAAGTTAATTGATTGGAATAAATTCAACAAGCTCTCTTTTTTTTTTTTTTGCAAGGAAAGCAAAAACAACGATTTGAATAGGTCCAACAAGTTAGTTTATATGTTTATTTTTGTACTCGAGACATTTTAGCTCGAAGAAGTTACAAAGCAACAAGTTAAAACGAACCAACGGGTTGATTTCTGCAGTCAGAATCATTTTAGCTCTTGGAAGTCAGAAACAACTGGTTAAAATCAAAACAACCAGTTGAAAAGTGCCAAAAATGTCTTCCATATGAGAACGCGTCCTATAAATCTTCAAAAATTCAAATTAAATTGATATTAGCTCAGATCGCCACGTAGATTTCACACCATCCTAGTTACAATTCTAGTCGTTGGAGAAAAGTTGACTTCTTGGTCCAAGACACAATTTTCAACAGGTTAAAAATTTCTAACCGGTTGAAAACACTAGACAAAGGCTAAAAGCTGTCAAATTTGATAGCAATGGTCATCAAAATTTTAGGAATGTCTCCAAATCTTCTCTATAGGATTTCAACATATCTTTTGCACCCAAATGGATTACAAAACATAGAGAAACATCTTGGGAAGAACTCTTGGCAGCTAGAGAAGAGATTTCATTTTCAAAGAGCTTGAGTTTGAGAATTGCGATAAGATTGAGCAATCACTTGCTTATCTAGCTTTGAGTGCTTCTATTGTTTTTACCACCTCATAACCTTGTAAACACCATTTGTTGTGATTGAGTTGGTGAGGTTTCTAGTTAGCCTCTAGGAAAACTAGTGAGGGAAAGGGCATTGGTGAGGTTTCTAGTTAACCTTTAGAAAAACTAGTGAGTGGCTGTGGGAGAGAGAACTACCAAAGGAGTATATGCTCTTGTGTACTCTTGTGATTCTTAGTGAAGAAGAAACTCTCAAGTGGTAAGCTTGAGGAGAGGAGCAGGCTCTCAAGAGGAGAGACCGAACCTCTATAAAAATATTGGTGTTCAAGCTCTTCCTTTCTCTTCTTCCATTTCTTGTCTACTTTGTATTTTTCAGTTCATTGATTATCAAATCTTTGTTGCCCTTTCTTTAGTTTGTTCAAAGCATATTTTCAAAATAAATTCTAAGACATTTGTTGTAAAGTTTTATGTGCAAGTTTACATAAGCTCTTTTATTTGTTTATTGACTAAAGGCAATAAAGAATTGTTTTAGGAAAATTTTTGAAACCAGCCAATTCACCCTCTTCTTGGTTGCACCCTCTTGGTGCCATGGTATTTGGGACAATACATTAAGCGTCTCTATCTAAAATTCAAATTTAACAAGGGATCGATTTTGCCCAACATCCTCTAACACTTGAGCACTACCCATTAACTTCCAAATTTTGTTAAGTTGGTGTTGAAGGAAATGTACTGAAAACTTCCTTCTATCCTGGACATGTAAAAGTAAACAATTACTGAGACATTGACCATTATTATCCTTAAGCTTCATGCTTGAGGGAGTCAGTTGCTTCTGATGTAGGACACAGACATCACAAGGACAAGCCATTGCCCCGCCAGAGCAAACTATGAATAGAATAAACCCAAGACTAAGGACTATTGGAACAGGTAGAAAACTCAAACTACACCAGTGCCATGACCAAACTTCAAGACCAAGATGACTCAAAAGATGGAAAAAATTAGAAATACCTAGACAAGGATCCAAGAATCTAGCAATGAAAGGCCAGCCGATCAACAATTTAGGGCAGAAGAAATAAGGGTGCGTAAAGCTACATGAGATTGCCTTTCCGAGAGTGAGGGGACTGTCCTATGTTCTATCTACTATTCGTCAATGTTTGGTGACCTTGCCTTAATCCATTTCTTAGAATTATATACTTATCTTTGCATTCACATTCTAAATGGTGATGATGGGCATAATGCCCAAAGTCATACGGTTGGATGTGGGCCTTTGCTTTCCAGGGTTAAAACAATTCATGGTGTTCTAAAAGAGCTGGAAAAATTATAGATAAAGTTCTTTTGACGCAATGATGAAGGCAACTAAAAACTTATCCCAGTTGGGTGAAATACTATTGTTAAACAAAAAAAAAATGGAGGTCTTGGGATTAGAGATCTACGTTTGAAGAATGAGGAGCTTTTATGAAAATGGATGTGGAGGTACGGAAATGAGACGAATGCTAAATGGAGGGTGGTGATACGAGCAAAGTTTGGAGGATGCAAGGAAGATATGTGGCCTGTCATGTCTGGCGAAAACAAGGTTTCTTATATTTGGAGGTGAATCACAAATGTTTTGAAAAAGGACAATTGACAAAATAATCTAGTTAACAAAGGTTTCATGTCAAAGGTTGGCGATGAGAGGCATACACTTTTCTAGTCTAACCAATGGGTGGAAAGTGTGATCCTTAAACTCAAATTTCCTAGAATTTTTGCATTGGCCACAAATAAAAATGGAAGAGTATGTGAATTTGGTTGCTAGGAAAATGGTATGTGGTAATGGAATGTAATATTAAGGAGGCAATTTTTTTATTGGGAGAAAGAAATTTGGAATGAGTTCTTGAGTACAATTAAGAAGAAAGTATTAATTATGTGCAAAAAGTGAAGACAAACATATTTGGACCTTTGATGGATCAATTTAGAGCTTCTAGGCTCCCCTAAAAATACTACTACCTTTATTTCACAAATATTGACATTTTTACTGTTCACAACAATTAATTTATGATTTTATATCTTTCAAAACTTATTATAAAAATATGAAAATTTTATATGACAATGAAACTTTAAAGATTATAGTTTCTAAATATCATTTTTAAGAATTTTTTAAATACATGTTAACATGAATATGTTCTAGTCAAACTTCAATCAAAATAGGTAAAAGGATTAATTAATGCAAGACGGAGGAGTAATTTTTGTGTGGTAGTTGTTACACGGCAAGTTGGATACAAGGAGCATGTTGATAAAGCGCCAAATTATAGAGGCCTAGAATGCTATGTGTCCAATGTGCATGGATAATATTGAAACAATTAACCTCTTGTTTCTGCACTACACTTTTGCTTGGAGGTTGTGGTTGATGATATTGTAGGAATGGGGAACACAATGGCCAGTTCTAGCTTTGATTGTTGTTTTTTTTTAACAGTGGAAGGATATCAATTTTCAGGTGCAATCTTTTGAAATATGGTTCCTATTTTTTGTTTAACAGTATGGACAATTTAGCAATTGAGAAATGACAGGATTTTCAGAGCAAAAGAAACTGATTTTTTTACTATGGGTAGACCATTATACAACAACTAAGTGGGGAGAAACTAACCCGCTTAGTTTGGAAGTGATGCTAAATCTTACAAAGGTGCAAATTGTTTTAAGAAAAAAATCAAATCAAGAAGAATACTACTTGGGACGTTCGTTATGTCACAAAGTTAACAGACTTGGGTCATCATATTCAAAATTTTGTGCTAAAAATGTTTCATATAAATATTAAAATCAATTACTTTAACGTGAATAAAAAGTTCTTTTATTTCCGAATCCCAAATTAAAAGTACAAAGACTATTTACGTTTGGCTCAACAACTGACATATATTACTCTGTAGCTAGGTTTATACACACACACATACATATTTTACACTACAAAATTCTATTTTAACAAATAAAAAGGTCATATGATATCTACAATTGTAACTCTAATCACAATTCATGAAGGCCAATTGCAACCAAATTGATTAACGGAATTACAGGTAGAACAAGTCAATTTCAAAGCCTACACTTGTTTCAAGAAAAGCTAGCTAAGCCATCCACACAAAAACTGGCAACAAATTGAAGCTAATTAATATCAGTTTTCTGTCTAGCCTTCCTTCCAGACATGGCCACAGCTGACACATGTGATGAGGGCTGTCATCGGTTCATCGGCGCTCCGGATCTGCATTAGACTGTAACTGGCCTTCCTTCTCTTGCACCGCCCACATTCGAACTGGTCTGTGGTGCCTTCTGCCACGCCTCCCTGCTGGCACTTGGCCAGAGCTCTAAGTCTGATCTGTTTCACCTGCCTCTTCATCCGGTCACTCGCCATCTCCTCCGAAGCCATCTCCGCAATCGCCTTTGGCTTGATTTCTCCCACCAGGACCTTTATTCGGAAATCAGGGTTGTTCTCGTCCCGGATGTTGAACAGCACGGACCGGTACCGGAGCGTTCTGGCGCCATTGAATTTGCCCCAATTGTTAAACAACGCCGCCTCCACGGACGCGGCCACGGAACTTGGGTCACACGCTTTGGCTTCCTCAGCGGGAACTTTGCAGAGACCTCCGTAGAGTTGTTGCCGGACCTTTTCCCGCAAGCTGTCGTTGCACTTAGCCACAGGGGTCGGTGGTTCATCTTTTGCAGAAGGAGGGTTACAGTTAGGTTTAAAGCTGCTCTGTTTTCTTTACACATTCTTCTTATTCGAGCCCTTCTGCTGGGGGGTTTCAGAACTTGGAGAGCCATTCTCGTTTGTCTTCCGAACCTTGTGGCCTCCATTATCGCTCATCTTGGCCTTTGATTTTGCAACACTCTGTTTCTCAACATCGTCACTAGAGCGCTTATTTGGATTGAACTTAATGATAATTCTCAGATTAGAAGCTTGTGGCGGAGCCGCCTTCACCGGTGGATTGTTTTTCGCCACTACCGCTGCCATTCTCAGAAGAACCCTAAACTGGAAAACTAGATTTGGAAGAAAGAGAGGGGGAAGCTTTTGAGACTTGAGATGCAAGAAAGAGAGGGCATAGCGATATATAGAGGAGGAGAGGAGATGTCCGGCGATGAGAAGGATTCTTAATATTTCCCAGAATCCTAAAATTTTTCAGATTTCGATTACGGCCAGAACATGGGTTTCTTTTGGGCTTAGGAAGCCCAAGCTTGAATATCAGTGAAATCCAAACTTGCCCCTTAAACGTTTAAAAACATTACAAATAAGTCCTTGTTATTCTACTTATAACAACTGTCTCATTCTCATTGTCAGAGAGGGTGCTTCTAAAATCGTCTGAGAACCCCTAAAACAAAATGAAATTTGACACGAGGTGCTTTGCTTTGTTTGCTACTTTCGTTCCTCTTGCCTCATTTTCACTAGTAAAGGTTTCAGGCCCCCTGCTGTTGCTAAATCATACGCTTCCATTAAAGAATAATTGAGTGTTCATCTTTTATGGTTTTCTTACATTATTTGAATTTAATGAGTACTTTCTCAAGACCCAAATCCTATATGGACAAGGACCTTTTCATTTAACATGAACCATTTATAAGAATAAACAGCTATCTCAAATTTTTTTCTCCCATTTCTTTTTATCCCAATGTAAAACCTTTGGAAGTACAAAATATACATTTTCTACAACCAATATTCAGCGTTTAGCAGGAGAAATTAAAAAGGCAAATAAAAGTCCCTATCATATCAAAAAACAAGCTCTCTACTAAAGCTTTCTAATTTACACAACAAATTTTGTATTCATCATTTTATTTGTATGGCTTACCATCACCAAACATATGATCTGTTTACAGAGAGCAACATATATAAATGATCTAGTAGGGAGAAGAAACAAACTTCAAACAAGTTCTTTTGTGCTCATAAAACCCTGAAAATATTTGATATAGCTATGGAGTACGTTGACCAGTTTGACGACTTTGTAACCCATTCCAAGTCTAGGAACATCACTTTGCCTCCTGTAAAACCCATGATCATAATTATAACTTTCATTTGATCCTACTCTTGGATCACCAAATCTTGCTTCTGCACAACTACCTTTGCATATGCCATCAAAAAGTCCCCTACCTTTTAGAGCGCATCTCTCTCAAGTCTTTTTTGTTAGTTTCTTCATTATCTCGGATGGAATTTGATTATGTGGCGACTTGAATATCAAGTGGCAGTTGCACATATACTACTGCCCCCACAATGCCACACCGTACATCGAAACACAAAAAACTACTCCTTTCACTTTCTCCACAAATGCCACCATTGAACTATTGCTCTATTCCTCCATCGTGACCCCTTCAACTCCCTTTTCTTCCTAAGCAACAACTTCATTTTGGTTGCGTCAGTGGATTTTGAAGAGGGGACCAATTCAATTCAAATTCAAGGAAATAATTTGGATTAAAAGGTGATGAGATTATTAGGTGAAAGTTACTAGTTGGTTCAGGAAGAAATTGTGATCATCAGTTGAAAATTACTTGTCTTCCTGTATTGAGTTCATTCAACTCAGCACCTTTACGCTTAGCCACCACGCCATCTTTCACTTCCACCACGTATAGCCTTCTCAACCTTGACCCACCTCACTCTACCACCAAACATCCCACTCTTCCCCTTTGCTTCACTCTCGCCTCCATTTTATTTGCTTGTTCATGTTTTCAAAAATTATGAAGATGCATAATCAAATCAATTATTCTTAGACCTTTAATTGTTGACAATAGAGTAAATGCTATCTATTCAATTGATCTAACAATAATCTGAACTTAAATATGTACATTATATGATTTTGATATCATATGTCAACCAATGATCATCAATGTTGGATATATTTAAACATATTGAATTGCATAAATGTTAACATATTAAGTTTATGATTATTCAACATGAAATTCACTGCTCTTAAAGTAAGAGTGAATATTATAGAATATGTCTCTTACTTTTTTGAATAAAGAAATTCACATGGCTAGTTTAGAAAATATTATTTTAGAAATAAATTATATACGTAATATATATAGTTTTTATAAACATTTTTCTATATTGTTTAAGTCGTGATAAACATGAAGAGAAGTACACTTATTTATTCTTGATTGGCAGTGCCACAATCTTGAATGCAGTTGGTCTAGTCCGGATTATGAGTAACAATATTAGACGGTGACTGGAATAGGATAAAGTATATGGGGTCTTGTGAAATATCTCCAAAATCCTATTTGATTTTACAAGACTGTTTGAGATATTGTATTGACTTGTAAATAATAAATCAGTCAAGGACCAATTTGACAAGTTGAAGAGATTCCAATGGGTCCAATGACATATTCTGATATCTATTTCTTATTTGTTTATAAGTAGAGATCTAGTGCATTGAAACAACATAAAAAAGATGTATGAGAAATCTGTTCAATAGTGAAATCATGAATAGAGAAAATAGTAAGAGGAATAATTTGAGCGAGTGAAACTTGGTGACTCTGCACTTTTAGAATTCGAAGCAATTTTCCTATATAATTATTGTTATGATATGATCCTAATGCATGCTAATTTAATAGCATGGAATTGGTAATCATTCCTAATAATAAGTTCCCTATGATTGATATCCATCTTAATTTTGATTCTCATCCATCTAATTTGTCTAGAAAAATCACATACTCGTCCTATGGAGAAACTCATTCCCCCAAAACTCATGTTATTCTTACTTTTCCTTGAACTAAAGCTTTTATTTATTTATTTTTTAAAACTAGCCTAAAGCCACGTTAAACAAGCTCTAGTTGCATAGCGATATTCTTTCATGTATCTCCTAATATTATTTTGGAATTTTGTGTTCCAGGGGAATATTCCAGTTTTACAATTTGAACCAATTGTGGGTTTTAGTGTTTTCTATTTTCTAAATATGTTACTCCCTTCACAATTAAATAATTCTAAAAACTCTAAAACTTTATTATACCAGTAACTCAGAATAAATTTAAGGGTTAATGAAATATAAGGCCCAAATACCAAATTAATGGCACAATGCTCAAATGGACTTGTAAATTATGAGGCACAATTATTCATTATAGCCTATAAATATAGGTATAGTACAGTTTGGCAAAAGGGGAAATTTTGTCATTAAAGTGTTGGGTGAAGAGGAATTTTTCCAATCAAGTTATTTTTTAGAGAAATTTACGAATAATGTTGTTGAAATGGGATATTTATCAACAAAGCAATGATGTGACAATATTTTGTCGACATGGATGCATAGGTGGAAATGATAAAAAAGAAAAATTATTGTATAGTTACTCAAGGTTTTTTTCTTTCATATTTTTCATCTTAATCTTTTATCTCCTACACCAAAGTCACACATGGATTTCCTCTGCTCCAGTGGCGGTCATTGCTTGGCAATTATTACTTGCTGGTTGTAATTGTTGAGCAATTGTTGCTTGTCATGTCTCACACATGATCTACCGTTATTGGACAACTCACCACTTCATTCACTCTTCCTAAATGTTGCCACCGTCACTGGTGTCAAAACATGATGGCAAATATGCCCATTTCAAAAACATTGATGGAAAAAATGCTCATTTCAAAAACATTGATAGAAAATATGCCTGTTTCAAGAACGCTGATGGTAAATATGTCACATATTGGCTAACGTGGTTGTCAGAATATCCAACTCACCCCAATCCTAATGAAATATAATTTGTGGTAGAAGAATATTCTTACCGTTAACTGCCATAGTGGTAAATATCCCCTTATTCCAAAACATTGATAGTAAATAAGCTCATTTTAAAAATGTCAGTGGCAAATTTCTCCAAAAAATACTTTAGTAGTAAAATTACTTTCCGCCCTATGCTTTAATGGAAAAATTGCCCATTTTGCCTATGCAATTTAGAAGTCAGTCCATCCAATTTGGTTGATAGCTCTGTTGTTTTGCTATCCCTTTACATCTTTATAGGGTTAAAAATGTTCTATTAACCACTAAAAAAACAACTTTTCTCAAGAGATAAGGCTAAGCCTTTCCACATAAGGCCCTAATTGCGTTTGCACTATGAAGCCTATTTGGGCCGCCATGGTCCATGAGCTACCATAGGTCAATGGTTAATTTTTCAACCATGAATCCAATTGAGTATGATAGGAGGAAGGCCCAACGAGCATCTAAAACAGACTTCTTGGAATGTACACCATCATTTATCACAAAGTCTTTGCAACAAGGTTTTAAATCTCACACTGTAGGCAATTGTATAGAACAAAGTTAGTCTATATTTTTTTAGGTTTTATAGGTAGTCTTTTACTTTTATAAATATTCTTTTTTAGGCCTTTGATGCCTAGTTGATGCCTTTGATAGAAATTGAAAGCTTTTCCGGTGTGAGCTAGCTTGGTTTACTCATGAATAGTTCCCATTTATTTTTTAAAGCGCTTGGGAATATGGCGGTGGCCTTGTGGAGTTGAGTTCACCCTTTAAAGAGGATATTAAATAGTTGAACCAAGAGGTCTTTGGAATATCTTCTCATGAAGAAAAGTTAACATCTCATCTTTGTGGAGTACAACAATCCACAGTTTTATAGTTCTTCTATTTTCCTTTAGAATTTGAAGGTTCAATTGTGATGCCCAGCAGCATCTTCATTGGAAGACATTGTGACTTCGGGAGGGACTTCCTGAGAGGGAGAACGTCTGGAGCCTAGATTTCCCAGGGGAGTGCGCCTGAAATACTCAGAAAAGAGGGTTAGGAGGTCCCCGGGGTCTTTTTCCGGGGAGGAGCCTCCGACGCCCAAGTCAGTGTCCTGAGAGATGAAAGAGGGGGAGCACTAAGAGGTTTAGTGGCCTTGCCTGTTTGTATTTTCTCAAGGGGAGAGGGTCCGATCCCCCTTGCCAGGGTGCGTTTCCTGGTATTTATAGGAGTTCCCAGCCCGTTCAGATCATGACACGTGTTCGGTCGGATGTTCTCTGTGTTTCAGGGCGTAGGGGACAAGTAGCTGTTTGCAGGCTCCTTGAGCCTTGAACCGAGACAGGTCGTGACAAGACCTGGACGGCGACGGCGTGTCAGACCGCCGTTTGAGGCGGCGTGTAACGCCTGTGGGCGACATGTCAGAGGCTCCTTAAATGCTCATGTCGTACTCCCGAGGTCCTCTGGGCGAGGTCGTTCTTTGGTACGGATGCCCTTCTTCGGGAGTTATGCTCGTAGTTCAGGGAGTCCCCTGGTTCTAGGGTTCTGCCTTCGGGGAAGTTCTCTCCTGTTTGGAATGGCTGGTTCTTTATCCCTGAAGGCGATCCTTTTGGTCCCCCGAGGGAGCCGGCGATACCTTTGAAATGCCTAGCGTATTAGCCGAAGTCCCGACTTCGTGGTGTCTGACTTCGCTCCTTCCGAGGTCAGTGATAGTGCCTCTGTCGGATGACGCCAGGCTTCCCGACCATGTTTTCGTCAAGAAGTATGTGCTGAGGGAGGCGATAGCCCTTCGGCTATCACAGGCCCCCCTCCGAAAAGCCGAAGTGGGAACTTCGGTTTGTCGGCTTTCGGAGGGAGTCCTTCGGGACCTCGGGCGCAATGCCTGTGCCGAAGATGTACCTTTTGTCCGAAGACATGGGCTGCTCGGTCATAGCCCGTCCTTTGGTGTCTTCGAGGTCACCCACTTCTCTCCTTTTGCAGGGCTGCGTAACGTCGTGTCTTGTAACCAGGCGTGTCAGTCTGGAGCGGCGCGCCCAGGGTCTAGGGGTGTCAGAAAGCGTGTCCCTCTTTTGGCGCGATGGCTGACACGTGGCAGCTTGTTATTGGCGGGAATTGCGTCGGATATAGCAGGCGCGCCTTTTCTCGCGCCATGAGCAGTTATGGCGACTGTTCGCCTTTGTGGAGTACTTTATGACGCCGGTTCGCCTACCCTCCTCGGCCTATATATACCTCTGTTCCGTCATAACCTCCTTTTGCTTCTGCTTTTGCTTTCAACTGCTTTCACGTTTTCTCCTGCTTTTTGCGGCGATCCTCTTTGACGGAGTGTTTTCCGGCAACCTTTCGCGACGGCGTCTTCGAATCCAGATTTTGGCAAAACATTTGGTGGGTTTTAACTTCCAGAGTCTTTTGCTTTTTAAGCTTTCCCGAAGTCATTTTTGGCCTTTTTCTGAAATCGCTTTTCTGCCGACCATGCCTATTCCCGAGAGCTGGCAACCTCTTTTGTCTCACCCTTGCTGCACCACTCCTAAAAAATTAGCAAGATGGAAGACCAAATTCTTTCTTCCCTCGTACGCCATTACAAGGTTGCCACGTTCTGACCAGTTTAGCTTTTCGAACCGTGGCGACGAGGTTACCGTTTTCCGAGCCCAACTGAAGGCCGGACTTCGGTACCCTCCTCCGAAGATGATTTGCGACTTTTGCCAATTCCATGGCATTGCCGTAAATCAGCTTCCGCCGAACTCGTACTGCTACTTTAACGCCTTCCTCTGTATGTGCGGCGTTTTCAAAATAGAGCCCCACTTTATTCTTTTCATGCAGTACTATAAGCTCTTCGTGGTCCCGAAGGGTGGCTTTTACTTCATGCTACCTCGGGGATCAGGGAGCAAAAAGTATATGTTCACCTTTGCCACCAAGGACAGCTGGCGAGGGTGGCAACAAAAGTTTTTCTTTCTGAAGATGGAGGAGGCCTGGTCGCACGTTCCGACCAAATGGGCTCGGGGAAGGCTGGAGATGGACGTCGTTGATCCGAGGATAATGCTGACTCCTGAGTTGGCACCCATATTCGCGGACTTCGACAGACGGATCCGAGCAGTCTCCGACTGGGATTCCGAGGTCCCTTCGCGCCCCCTTTACCCCTTCCCCATCAATTGGAAACTGATGACCGAGGAGGTTCTTCGGGAACTAGGGGTGGTGAAGGAGCACAAGACGGACCTCGGGATGCCGGCTCCTGCTATCGCTGGGAAAGACTCTTGGTTGGTGCAACTCCTTAGGGAGGAAGTCACTTATGAGTCCTTTTTTGAGAGTAAGTTATCTCAGGGTTCTTTTGTTATAGTTTTACCTTGGACTCACACTGATGTTTCCTTTCTTTTTCAGAGATGGGCGACGACTCCGCTGCCTACTACAAGTCCCTTTTCCTCGGTCAAGCCGAGAAGGGCGAGCAGACGAAGAAGGCCGTCTCCCGAAGGCGGAAATCATCTGGGGCTGGGCCATCCGTGGCCAAACGGGCAAAGAAAGACGCGCCTCCTCCTCAGGCGGAAATTCCCGAGGAGGCGCGCGAAGAGTCGGATGCTGCTGCTGCTGTTCCGCCGGCCGAGGTTGCCGCTGCCGCCCCTTCTCGGAGTCCCTCTTCCTCGGCGGCTCTTCTGGACGCCTTGGTGGAAGTCCCTTCTGCCGAGGAGCGTTGTAAGAGTAAAGGTAAGGAGATTCCTGCCGAGGAGGTCCGGGACTCCGATGATGACGTCGCGGAGGTGCCGCCAGGTTCATTTTCTTAGACAAGTTGTGGTACCTTTGTTTCTTTAAGGGTTCCTTGTCTTGATAAATTTCTTGCTTTGTCGTGCAGGGGAGCTGCTATACCCGAATTGGGCAGCCGAGCACGCCCGGAAATGGGCTCTTCGGGATGCCCATGTCCCGAAGGGGAAGATCCCGAGGGAGCCCTTTTGGTCGTTTACGGAGGACATGAACTTGTACTCCGGCGACTGCCCGTACATGGCCAACCAAATCTCGAGGGGGATCCTCACCGAGGCCTCCTTCAGGGCCATTTCCGAAGCGTGCCCGAGCGATGAGTCCCTCGCTGCCAAGGTTTCCGAGCACGCTGCCCAGGTATACTTCAGGCCTTTGTTTTGTTTCCCTTTGATTTCTTCTAAGTGTTTGGCCCACTCTTTGCCTTACTAACTTTTGCTCTTACTTCTTTGCAGCTGCTGGGGTACACCGGCCTCCTCAGGGTCCGGGTGGCGAAGGAAGCGGCGTTCCGAGCCTCGGCCTTAGATCTCATAGAAAAATCTAAGGCCAAGTGCTCTGAATTGGCTGCCAAGAACACGGAGATGGCTCAAGCTGCGAAGATGGAGGTCGCTGCCATTCGGGAGGAGTTCGCGAAGGAGAAGGAGGAACTTTTGAAGGACTCCTCCCAGAAGATTTCTGACCTCGGTGCCAAGGTGGCGGAGCTGACCTCGGCGAACGAATCATATCAAAAGGAGAAGTCAGATTCTGAGGCTCTCCTGGCGAAGGTGCTTGCCGAGAAGGCCGAGCTCCAGGCCGAGGTCGAGTCTTTGAAGAAGGAGCCAAAGAAGAAGAAGACGAAGGCGCTGAGGAAGGAGATTGCCGATCTGGAGAGGGAACGTGATGAGCTGGCGGTCGAGAAGAAGAAAGCCGACGAAATGACCAAGGTCGGTTTTCAAGACGGCTTCTGCCTCGTTCGTCACCAAGTGCTTCAGAGGTTCCCAGATCTGGACCTCTCTTTTTTGGAGGCCCTAAACATTCCCGAGGGGCCTCGGTGGTCTTGGTCGAAAATCGAGCACCTGAACTTGCCCCTTTCTTTCCCGGCGCCGAAGGTGGTGGAAAAGGACGCAGGAGCTGGTGGGTCCCGAGACGCCGAGATTCCTTAGTTTGTTTTAGGGTCCTTTGCCTTCTTTTTCTTCTTTTTTGTATTTCTTCTTTTGGCGAGCTTTCTTCTTTGTAAGCAGATCCATCTCAATAAAGACTCTTTCTTAAAAATTTTGGCTAAGTCTTTTTGTAAGATTTTTCATTTTCCATTGTCCCGAACATGTTCGCTCAAGAGACTTCGGAAAATACGGCGATCTTCTTCGCGAAATTCCGACTTGTACAACTTATGCTCAAGAATTTTGGCTAAGTCCTTTGCGAGATTTTTCATTTCCCATTGTTCCGAACACGTTTGCTCAAGGGACTTCGGAAAATCATATCTTCGCTTATGTCAGCGGTCACTTTCGCGAAATTCAGACTTGTATAACTCATGCTCAAGATTTTTGGCTAAGGAACTTTTGTACTTAGAAATTTTTCTGTACAATACAATCTTCTCACCGAAATCTTAAGCATAGAATTTTCTCAAGGCGTCCGAATGCCATGTATTTTTTAACTCTATGCCTCCGGCATCGCCGAGCTTGTAAACCCCTTTTCGCACTTCGGCAAGTACCAGATAAGGTCCTTCCCAATTTGCGCGAAGTACCCCGTGGGATGGCCTTCGGGGTCCAAATTCAGCCTTTCGGAGAACGAGGTCTCCTTTCTTTATTCCTTTTGGCCTGGCGCGCAAGTTTATAGCCGCGGCCACTCTTTGCTGAAAAGCTTTTCTCCTCAGCTCGGCTATTTCTCTGTGTTCGCCGACGAGGTCAAGCTTGGTTCTCAGGCCGAGGTCATTTCCCCTTTCATCGAACACTTGCACTCGCACCGATGGCTGCACTACCTCGACTGGGATGATAGCCTCTGTACCGAAAACAAGTGAAAAAGGTGTTTCCCCTGTGGCTCTTCGGGGTGTTGTTCGGTAGCTCCATAACACACTTGGGAGCTCTCCCGGCCATTTCCCTTTTGCTTCCCCCAGTCTCTTTTTCAGACCATCTTTGATAGTCCTGTTGGATACTTCTACTTGCCCATTGCTTTGGGGGTGAGCTACTGGGGCGAAGTGCATTTTTATTCCGAGGTTGTTGATAAATTCTTGGAACCCTTTGTCTGTAAACTGGGACCCATTGTCGGCTACTAGTACCCTCGGTATGCCAAATCTGCATACAATGTTCTTCCATACGAACTTTTGCATATCTTTTGCCGAGATAGTCGCCAAGGGTTCCGCCTCGACCCATTTAGAGAAATAGTCTACTGCAACTACGCAGAACTTCACGCCTCCAGGCGCTGTTGGGAGTGGCCCAATGAGGTCTATGCCCCAAACTGCGAAGGGCCAGGGATAGTCAGCCGAAGTTACCATTTCCGAGGGTGTCCTCTGGATACTCGCGTGTCTTTGGCAATTACCACATTTCCGGACGAACTGCCTAGCGTCCTTCCTTAGAGTAGGCCAAAAGTATCCTTGCCGAAGTATTACTGCTGCGAGGGCGTCAGTTCCAACGTGCGCACCACAAGCGCCTTCGTGAACTTCTTCGAGGATCATTTCAGTATCCTCTTCGCCAACACACCTCTGCAATGGATTTGCATATCCCTGCCGATATAATTCTTCGCCAATTAGGAAAAATCGACCGGAGCGTCTTCGAACTTTTGCAGCTTCGTGGGGTTCTTCGGGGAGCGCATTGGTTGCGAGATATCTTTTTATTGGGTCTTTCCAGCCTCTTCCCGAAGTTACTATGCCCAGCACTGCGATGCTCGGTTGATTTAGCATCTCGGTGCATGTTTTTGACTTCGCCAAACAGTCTGCTTTGGCGTTATCTCGTCGAGGTACGTTTTCGATTCGTACGGTGTCGAACTCTCGAATGAGCTCTGTTACCAGTTCACGGTATTTTGCCAAGGTCGGGTCCTTCGCCCCATAATCCCCTGCCGTTTGCCGAACTACCAGCTGGGAATCACTGTGGGCTTTTAAGTTTCTTACACCAATTTTTCTAGCTAGGTGCAATCCTGCTATGAGAGCTTCATACTCGGCCACATTGTTGGTGACGTTGAAGCCGAACTTGATAGCCTTCATTACTTCTAGACCTTCGGGACCTCTGATAATTACCCCAGCTCCCTGATGTTCGGACCCCGAGGCTCCGTCAACATATAAAGTCCATTCTGGCTCACTTTCGCCAGGATCCGGATGGCTATCCTCGGTGGTGGGTACTTCGGCAATGAAGTCTGCCAAAGCTTGAGCTTTTATGGCTTTCCGAGGTTCATAAGTGATGTCGTGCTCGCCAAGCTCTATACACCATTTGGAGAGCCTTCCTGAATGATCAACTTTTCTCATGACATCCCGCAGTGGTAGGCTACTTCGGACGATGATGGGGTGAGCCTGAAAATATGGCCGCAGCCTCCTCCCTGCTAGGACCAAGGCATATATAGCTTTTTGCAGCAAAGGATACCTGACCACGGCGCCGTGTAGGGACTTGCTTACATAATAGACCGGCCACTGCTTCGGCCCTTCCTCTTTCACAAGGACCGAGCTTACTGCTTTTTCTGTGACGGCGAGATATAATACGAGGGGTTCTCCCTCGCGAGGTTGTCGCAGAGTGGGCAGACTGGCTAAGTAAATTTTGAGTTCTTCCCAGGCCTTTTGGCAGTCTTCATTCCAAGGATGAGCATTGCCTCCGAGGTCGTCCTCCTTTTTTGCTGCCTTAGTGAGGACTTTGAAGAATGCTCGACACCGGTCTCCATATCTGGAAATAAACCTGCTAAGAGAGGTTATCCTTCCGGTGAGTCTCTGCACATCCTTTATTGTGGCAGGAGTTCAGAATTCGAGCAGAGCCTTAATTTTTTCTGGGTTAGCATAAATGCCTCTTTCTGATACCATGTACCCAAGAAACTTTCCCGAGGTCACTCCAAAGATACACTTTTCGGGATTAAGGTGAATCCCGAAGGTCCTGAGCTGGTGGAAAGTTTCCTTTAAATCCGCGTCGTGGTCGGTGGGCAGCTTGCTTTTGACTATGATGTCATCGACATAGACTTCCATGTTCCTCCTTATTTGGTCACTAAAGACCTTACTCATCAACCTTTGGTAGGTGGCTCCTGCATTCTTGAGTCCGAAGGGCATCCTGACGTAACAGTATGTTCCACCCTCGGTGATGAAGGCGGTCTTCTCCTCGTCTTCAGGGTCCATCCTTATTTGATGATATCCACTGAAGGCGTCTAGGAAACTTAGGAGCCCATATTCGGCAGTTGAGTCTACCAATCGGTCTATTGAAGGGAGAGGGTATGAGTCTTTTGGGCAAGCATCGTTCAAGTTTCTGAAGTCAATGCACATCCGGAGCTTACTGCTTCCTTCTTTTGTGGCGATTACCACATTGCTTAGCCATTCGGGGTACTTGACCTCCCTGATTACATCTGCCTCCAATAAGCGCTGGACTTCGGTTTTGACGAAGTTATTTTTATGGACTGAGATGCCTCGTTTCTTTTGCTGGACAGGTTTTGCTTCCGGACTTACTTTAAGGCTGTGCTGTACTACGCGAGGGTTCACCCCTGGCATATCTTTCGGCGAGTAGGCAAATAAGTCTTTATTCATCAGTAGAAAGGATACAAGTTTTTTCTTGTCACCTTCGGCCAAATTTTTCCCTATTCGGGTACTTCGGCCTGGGACAAGTTCTACTTCTTCCATTTCTACCTTCGCGGAACCTTCTGCCTCGCCCTTTTTTGGTTTTAAAGCCTCTGCCTCTACGGCTTGTGCGAAGTTGTTTGCTGGAGCTTTCCTCGCTTTGACGAACACCTTCCTTACCTCGCTCTGATCAATGAAGATCTCTGCGTCTCCATCCTTGGTGGCAAAAGTGGCAGTCAAGTATCTTACATCAGGGCGAATGTGCAGGTTTCCCTGTGTTTGCCTCCCAAGGATGGCGTTGTATGATGAAGGAACATCCATAACGATGAACCTTGTCATTGTGGAGGCGAATAACTCGGTTGTCCCGTCCACCGAAGTCCCTTTCATCATTAGGGGAAGATCGATCCATCCGAGAACAGGCAGTTCGGATGGTCCTACGCCGAAGGTGGGCGAAGTGACGGTCTTGAGATCACTGCGGGATATGCCCAAGTTTGGCAGCAAATGTGAAAACAGGACGTCGGCGTTTGATCCGTCGTCAAGCAAGACTCTCTTGACGTCCCAGTTTCCTATCCTCACCATGACCAACAGCGGATCGTCATGGGGAAAGACGACGGTGGAACCATCCTTGCGGGCCAGCTTCTTCGTCGGGCTCTGATACTCCATGACTGATATTTCTCTGGCCTTCCTCTTTCTTTCCGAGGATGGGAGTCCTGTCGTAATTGTTTGTATTACCCCCGCCGGAGGTGGAGGGCGCCTCTTCGGACTTCGGTTCCTCCGTCTGTCGGAGTCGTAGTCTTCGTCATCTGCCTTTCCTTCCTCCTCTTTCCTCCCCTTCGGGGAAGGCATTCGCAGATAACGTCGAAGTTGGCCCAGTTTTATCAGCGACTCTATGTACTTTTTCAATTGGAAGCAGTCTTCAGTGTCGTGGCCGTGGTCGCGGTGAAACTGGCAGAACTTCTTCATGTTCTTCTTGTTATCAGCGGTCATGGCCCTTGGCCGCTGAATCTGGGCTCCCTGCCTTTCCATTGTCATGAGGATGTTGGTCCTCGTGGTGTTCAGGGGCGTAAAGTTTGGGAGTTTCCTTCCCCGCATTCTCCGAGGTCGGCCTGCCTGGTCAGCTGGATATCGCGTTTGCTGGCTGGATCCTTCGGCGCGAGTGTGATCAGACTTCGGTCCGCCCATTCTCAGCTCTTCGGCTGTCATATGTTGTTCGGCCCTTCGGTAGAATTCACCAAGCGTGTCCGGAGGGTCCTTGGAAAATTCATAAAAGAGCTGTGAGTCCCTCCGAAGGCCCCGTGTCATGGCGAGGATGCGTATTTCGGGCCGAAAGTCTGGGACACTCAAGGCTTCTCTGTTAAACCTTTCGACATAGTCGCGGATGGTCTCTCCGTTTCTCTGCGCTATGTCGAACATCTGGACGGGCATCTTCGCCGTCGGCCGACTTCCAATGAATTGCTGCGTGAAGGCTGTAGATAACTCCTGGAACTCCCTGATGGTTCCTGGAGCCAATGAGTTGTACCACGCAGTTGCTGGCCCTGTGAGGGTGACCTCAAAACATTTGCACAAGGTAGCGTCGTCTGCACCGTGCATCATCATGCTGCGTCTGTACTTGGTTAGATGAGCCTGTGGATCAGTCCGGCCATCATAAGTTTCCAGCCGAGGTACCCGGAAGTCACCTGGCATGGCTGCCTCTACTATAGTTCGGGTGAACGGGGACTCATCCCCACAGAAGGTTTCAGACAGCCTGGCCCAGACCGGCTTGCGAGCTACTTGTTTTTCCACTCTGTCCAACCTCGCTAATATTTTCTCCATAAGGATCGTGGCACTAGGTTCTTCTTCTGGGAAGGGAGATTGCCGGCGCCTCTTCGGGGAGTGACTTCGGCGCTGAATGGATGGGGACTTCGCCTCAGGTGACGAGCTCCTTCGGTGTGGGATTTTGGGTCGCTTGGACCCAGCTCGTCCTGTAAGCCGTGCCCCGAGGGGCATATTTTCTGTTGAAGACTCCTCACGTGGGTCCCCGCTTCCCGAACTACGATGGACTGGTTTGGGGCTTCTTTCCCGAGGACGTGCTGGCGAGGGAGTCCTTTGGGCCTGAGTTTGTTGTGGCCACCTTCGGTCTATCTGCTGTGTCATTTCAGCCACAACAGAACGTTGAAAGTCGCGCAGGAAACTCATGGTTATGACCAGAGGACGCTCTTCCTCCGGCGTGGAAGTCCCTGGAAGGGTTTGCTCAGTAGCCGGTTGAGCTTCAGGCGCGGACGGGGACCTTGGGAGTCCCTTGTCCTTTGAACGCCGAGTTTCAACAACGGCGACCTGAGGGTGGTTTCCCACAGACGGCGCCAAATGATGCCCAGCAGCATCTTCGTTGGAAGACATTGTGACTTCGGGAGGGACTTCCTGAGAGGGAGAACGTCTGGAGCCTAGATTTCCCAGGGGAGTGCGCCTGAAATACTCAGAAAAGAGGGTTAGGAGGTCCCCGGGGTCTTTTTCCGGGGAGGAGCCTCCGACGCCCAAGTCAGTGTCCTGAGAGATGAAAGAGGGGGAGCACTAAGAGGTTTAGTGGCCTTGCCTGTTTGTATTTTCTCAAGGGGAGAGGGTCTGATCCCCCTTGCCAGGGTGCGTTTCCTGGTATTTATAGGAGTTCCCAGCCCGTTCAGATCATGACACGTGTTCGGTCGGATGTTCTCTGTGTTTCAGGGCGTAGGGGACAAGTAGCCGTTTGCAGGCTCCTTGAGCCTTGAACCGAGACAGGTCGTGACAAGACCTGGACGGCGACGGCGTGTCAGACCGCCATTTGAGGCGGCGTGTAACGCCTGTGGGCGACATGTCAGAGGCTCCTTAAATGCTCATGCCGTACTCCCGAGGTCCTCTGGGCGAGGTCGTTCTTTGGTACGGATGCCCTTCTTCGGGAGTTATGCTCGTAGTTCGGGGAGTCCCCTGGTTCTAGGGTTCCGCCTTCGGGGAAGTTCTCTCCTGTTTGGAATGGCTGGTTCTTTATCCCCGAAGGCGATCCTTTTGGTCCCCCGAGGGAGCCGGCGATACCTTTGAAATGCCTAGCGTATTAGCCGAAGTCCCGACTTCGTGGTGTCTGACTTCGCTCCTTCCGAGGTCAGTGATAGTGCCTCTGTCGGATGACGCCAGGCTTCCCGACCATGTTTTCGTCAAGAAGTATGTGCTGAGGGAGGCGATAGATTTAATTTCGGGCTTAATAATGGCTCAACTTTTGGGCCCATTATTAATACGAAATTAAAGTGAAACCATAACCCAAATAATTAGCCCATGCACTCTAATGATCCAAAATAGCTCTATGTGTGCGACCCAATAGGCTCTTGCCATGTTGGCAATGATCATAAATACACAAATTTGGAGGTATGATCATAAGCAATGAGCGATGTCTAGCAACACATCATTGCTACCCAAGTGACAAGATGGTCGGTGAATCGACTAAACCTTTTATGATCATCACCGATATATGCCATATCTCCCTTTGTCCAAAATATCAAGACTAAGCACGAGACATTTAATGTGTCACTCTCGTATAGCCCAATCTTTGGTTTCTTGATTACCGAGTAGACTAACTTAAGCTGATGACATTGATATCATATATCAACTAATCCGAGCATGGCCATGCATTTTCTAAGTCTCACTCTATCAAGAGGCCCGAAGATATCACTCCCGTTACATAGGAGGGACAAATCCCATCTTGATCATACAAATCCCTCCGCATGATATGTGACATACCCAATGACCTCTTTCAAGTTCACTCAGTTACGAGCAACAAAGGAAAGTATCAAACAGTATGTGACTCAAATGTAGGGAACATTGATGATCTTAGGTCGAAGGGCTACATATACCATGATCACTTATGCTAATCACTTACTGTGACACTCATATAACGATCCATATAGTGTTCTCATGGTGGGTCTATCAGGTCCAGTACACAAGTTCTCCAGCTTGTACCCATATGTAGACTACATATCTCATATTAGTCTCCACGTATATGTACTAGTCATTATGTATTATTGTAACCCGCTCCACAATAATACTAGAATAGGGACGTTTAAGAATACATTATTCTAGGGTTACAATTATGTTTGTTATGTTACGCAGAAACAAAACAACAACAT
>SMDT01002569.1:0-28943 GCA_005392925.1 Aquilaria sinensis | reverse complement strand
AAATTTACCCCACCTTCAAATAGTAACTAGGTAATTAAAAACTTTGGCAAACTTTGCTAACTTGGGTTTTAGGTTTCACAAACATCATTTTTACTCCCGGGACGTGTCCCGACCCTCCGAGGTGCAAAATGACCATTGTGCCCCCGGGCAAAAGTTAGTGCCATAAACCACTCAAAATCTACTAAACTTTTAATAACGTACTTGGTCTTGCTAATTCACCTTTAACTAAGGCATTTAAATTAGGGATTTATGAATTTACCTAGCTCATTGAGCATTCCACTAGGAGGGCTATAACGTATATGCTAAAGCCATGTGCCCATTTTCTGTTTTGCATATGTGCTTAGACCAAATGCATATGTGCTTGATTTGCCTGCTGAGCTTAATATTAGTCCTATCTTTAATGTGGAAGATTTATCACCTTATTGAGACACCTTTGAACCTCTTATTTTGTCAAGTAGACATTCTGCAGGAACATCAATCCCAAATAGCCCTTAGTTCTCTAAGCCAAAGGATGAGATTGACAACATTCTTGATAACGAGTTCTTAAGTTCTACTGTTGATGGTGGTTGTCATTACTTAGTTCAGTGGAAAGGACACCCATCTTCGGATGCTACTTGGATGTTTGAGGAGGATTTTCTTGAGATAGACCTGGAGCTCTTAGATTGATATTTGTAGTCATACTCGACGGAGTCGAGTTTCTTTCAACTAGGGGAGGATGATGCAGTGCCTAGAGACTTTAAGCAAACTTATTTTAACCGTAGAATTAGGAAATAGATTTTAATTAGGATTCTTTGCTATCTTATTTATTACTGGGTTTATTTGTTTCCTTTAATATTTTATTTATTTCCTTTTATACTTATTTCCTTTATGTTTTCCCCTCCTATAAATAGGAGAAATAAAACCTTTGGAGACAGTTTTTGATGTTATTAAATTAAGAGAAATTTCCCTTTCCCTGGTTTTCTTCCTCTTTGTTCTTTTTTTTTTTTTGTTCTAGTTCCTATTTGCCCTACATCAAAACCCTATAGTGATTGTGACCGAGCTAAGGAATCGGCATGCTTGTGGTGAGATAAACGCTGGAATTAACATAAGGAAGAGGCAGATAACTAATATCTTGGAGGAGAATGTCGTGCGGCCGCTACTCGTGAGCACAAGTTCCATTACACTGGCAATGAATGTGTTCGAATGATCTTGAAAATTAATGATATTGTTACTGTTAGGTAGTTTCTGCAATTCTGGGATGCAACGCTTACCCTTTCTTGTCTTGTTCTTATTTGCCATCTACTTTTTCTTCTTTGTATTTACCTTTGTATCCCGTATATTTTGAACAGCCATAAAGATCTGTATTAGTCCTTGTATGTGCAGCAATCTGAATTTTGTATGCGTGTTTGTCCTTGTGTGTGTACCCTTTTCTGGAAAATGCAGGGTGCCTTCACTTTGTGATGCGACTCCTGATTGGAGCGCTGAGCTCCATTATAGAAAACGCAGGAGCTGAAAAGCGTTGGACCAAATGGAGCTTAAAGGTGCTGCCTTGGCTCTACGAATGGAGCCTTGGTTCGTTTATGCGGCAGGTCTAAACATGCTAGTGAGTAGTAATATAAGACTATTTTCGCCTACATGGCAAAAGATACTTTTTGTTTAGGGGAACACACTAATAAGGTAAGGCAAAAGTCTCAAATTGCCATTAATGTTTTGGACTTTGCTTAAATTTGCCACTAATTTTTTTTTAGTTTGAATCTACTATTAATATTTTAAAATGGTTTAAAATGGTTCAAATGTGTCATTAGTAGTCAAAAGTAATAGAAAACAATAAAAATATCATTTTTAAGAAAACATCAGAGATTTTACGTATTTTTTCTTATAGGCAAAAAAATATCAAATTCCCACTAACATTTTGGAGTGCTCCAATTGGCAATTAATTTTTTTCTTATACTCAAATAGGCATCTAATAGCTACTAGCAAGTGGTAGTTTTGTCATCCCTCCATGAGATCAAAATGGCGTTTAGCCTCATTCCAGAAATGACGTTTAGTAAGCAGCAGTTCATCCAAGCTGCTCCAAGCCGCAACTCCTGTCCCAATCTCCCGGCTAATTTTCTCTGATAGACTTTATCTGTTCGCTGGTAGAGGAAGTGTGTGAGCTCACATGTAGCCATCAAAGGTGGAGACACCATCATCTCGAAACTATATTACCCCCTCCCCCCAAAAGATAAATAAAAAAAAACTAAAAACCTATAAACTAAAACAAAAATTTAGGGTTTTTGACCTTTAAACTTCTATTGACAAAAATCTAGTAGGAACTTGAAAATATAGCTTATTAAAAGTTTTAAGAGTAGACGACAAGAATCTAATGATAAGGACCTTTAAAATCAGGAATTTTTTTTTTATCATCGACCATCATGAACAATGGCTGAAAAATCTCCAAATAGCCTCCAATGGTGGTTGATTGAGATCCTCGAGAAGGAAAGAGTTATTTCTGACAACTAATTACCTAAGGCTCTGAGGTTTATTAAAAGTTGCATTATCATAAAAGAAAATTCAAAACTTATTCCTTTTAATGTTTTCCATTAGTTTTTTAATGGATAGTAACATATCCGTCCCAGTTTAAAACTTTAGTGACATATTTGAACCATTTTAAAATGGGTAAATTCCATTTATGGTCCCTAACCTTAATTTTGTCCTCTCAAAGTCCTCAACCTCCCTATTTCTGTCTTAATCGTAGTCTTTCCATCATTTTTGTCACAGGCCTTGAACCTTAATCCTATTTAAGTCATATAGGACCCCAGGAACCTTACACTTATTCAGTGTTAGGCCTATGTAAATTTGTCCTTAGTGGGCCTGTTAATTGATTAAATCCTTAATGCAATACTGTTTTATACTATGCCTTACTATGGCTGTAGGTCAATGACCATAAAAATAATATATAATCGATGCAGCTGGCCAGCACTTCAAACATGCATTTATATAAAACATACTATTATGCATCGTGAGTCCATACAAGCTACTAGGGAACATAACCACTAGTTCCATAGCATTTACCAGAGGCATAACTTCCACACACATATATATACATCATACACAAAAGTGTTATACATATGCTACACACTGAGAATCTTGGGAATCCGATCCCACCTGAGTTACACTGCCAAAAAGGGGTCACTACAGTGTTCAGGTATTCCCTGTTCCTTGCCTCTGTACAATAAAGGCTAGTAAGTTAGTATTTCAATAATTAGAAACCTGCAAGAAAGAAACTTAGCAACAATGTACATTATTAATTAACTTCTGCACACCTGGTATCAAAATACTAACAACCAGTTTCTTTATTGGTTATTAGCCCCAGGTCCACCAGTATCTGCACACAAAATATGTAAGGGATGTGAGAACCAAAAGTTCTCAGTAAGGGTTATAACCTGCAAGAAAATCAACAACATAGGACTGTGCATATTATCCATAAGGATGTCGATATATGCATAGTGCACTTGAGCTCAAGTCATAGTGCTAGGAACTCGTATTATTGGCCAATAATTATGGGAGTAGCTAGTTCCCACAATTCCTTTACTCATTTGTCCTGCAATTGACAAGTCCAACTTGTCCATACAAATACTGCTTTGAAAGCTTCTTAGTATTTGCCAATATCCCTTATTTTATGTACAGGAGTGAACTATTTGCTTATTTAGTGCATGTGTTAGTGCTACCTTTATCAGGTTTCGTGAGTGGTTAAGGACACCTCCCCCTCTTAGGTCCATCCAGGTCTTAGCCCATCATTGTGACCTTAGGTATCGTAGGTTCCTAACCCGTCATACTCACCGTAAATTAGACCATATTAAGTTCCATTTTTCCTATAGATATAAGTTTACAAATATGCACTTACACACTTCATATGCACTTCATAGTTTGGTTTCTTACCAAATCCAATCATATAAGCTTCTCAAATAGCCATCAATACTCAAATCATATGCTTGTTAAATTTATCCATAATTCGGCCACTTGATATACAAGTATCATAGCCAAATTTATTTAACACATAAGCATACAAATTAAATAACCCTTACCTTAGATAACTTAGTTTGCAAGCTTCAAGCACTTAGCCTTTTTGTCTCGGTTTCAACCCAAACTTAGGCCATCTTTTAGTAGCTTATTCCCAGCACCTATATTGATCATTTTAAGCACAATTTATCAATTTTAACACTTGAAAACAGCCCCTGAAACAACCACTAACTGTCCAGAATTTTCTGTCTCCGGTTTGCCTATCTTGTGGTTCTTTACACTTTTAATAGCATAAATGCAGCCTAAATCTTGCTCTCTTATTTTTTATGCCTTGTATACTAGTGTATAAGCAAGATTATCACCACCAAAAGCCACCAAAAATACTGTAATAATACAGTTTATTCTTGGAAGTAACTACAATTACAACAACCCCAAAACTTCACCTTAATGCACATTCATGGCATTCATGGGCAATTCACTTCCAAATAAATGTTCTCTTGCTTCTTAGCTTTTAAACACCAAATCATAAGCAAGATAACATCATCTAGAATTAATTTAAACCATTAAATCCAGCAGCTCCTAGCTGGAACAAAATTAATTCCACAAGCTCTTAACTAATGCACCTTAAATGCACAACATGGTTTCTATGTGTATTTCACTGCCTAGCACCTTTTCTCCCACTTCCTGGCCTTCAAATACCAGTTCATAAGTAAGAAAACAACCTTATTGAGCTACCAAAACCCTTGGAATATGAAATTATGGTTGGTTATAAAAGAATTAAACCATACTTAGCTCAACACTCACGGTTTTGGCTACACAAAAATTCAAGCCTTAGTTCTTTTTGGGTTTTAGCTCATTCGCATCTCAAATTACTTCTTAAAGCTAGGAAACATATCAAACAACAATCCCAGCCATGATTTATTCCATCAAAATCGCATGAATAGTGCCAGAAATTCAAAGATGATGAAAACTACACCATAGGAGCAAAATTAACCATGGATAAGCTCATAAACACCTTCAAACATGTTGAGCACCTTTGATTTCTCTCAAAAACCAAGTCTAACATTAATTTCCAAAATTTACAAAGTTAAACTGTAGCTCAAAAATTGGGGAAATAATAAAACCAAACTTACTCAGACAAGAAGCAAGAAATCCTAGCTTAGGATAGCACAAATCTTGATTTTCCTTCAAAATCTTGCTTATTTGTGCTTGGATTTGATGGATTGGAGCTTGGATATGGTTTAGCTATGGTGTTTGGATAGAAAGAGAGGTTTTGGTGGTCTGGAGACGAAGGCGGAAGAAGATGGCCGAGCAATTAATGGGAAGTCAACTTATGTAGGCTTTAATTGCACATGCTGCGCACATGGTGCTGTCTTTGTACTCTCCAGGAAATTTGGATTTATTCGTAACACGCTGAGAAATTAAGGACCAAAATTGGTATTACGCCGCGCCTGGTTCCTTCACAGATATAAATACGCGGCCAGTCCCAGCCTTTCAGTTATATTCCATTTTGTCCTTCCTTTTATCAAGGGTACATATAAACCACTTATAGACAATCTAGTCAATTCACAAATTCACGATGATAAAGCGGAAATTACGAAAAATTGTGATACCTCAAATTTAATATTTTCTCATGCTCTAATCAATCGTGCCATCAAAATGGGTCATTATGTGAAATGACCAAAATGCCCTTCTTGGCCTGGCTTGCTTAAATGATCAATTTTATTCATTTTTAACTACTGGACCCTAAATTACCGAGACTTAGCTTGCAAATAAATTATCTAAGGTGTAATTTATTAAATTAACTAATTACCTGGCTGATTAGACTTATAGCTCCGAGGGCCGTCACATTCTCCCCCTCTTAAGCTATTTGGTCCTCCAAATCTTGCTTAAGTTGAGCAAAATCATCAAGATACTGGGTCAATATATCCTGCTCTGTCTCCCAAGTAGCCTCCTCTTCTGTATGGTTAGACCACAAGATCTTCACCATGGGGATCCACTTGGTTCTTAACTCTCTGACCTGCCTATCTAAGATTCGTATAGGTCTTTCCACATAGGTCAGGTCCTCATGAATAGGCACATCAGGAGTGGTCAATACTTGTCTCGAGTCTATGATGCATTTTCGGAGTTGACTTACATGGAAAACATTGTGAATGTGAGACAAGTTAGGTGGTAATGCCAATCTATAAGCCACCCTACCCACTTTCTCTAAGATTTCAAAAGGTCCAATATACCTCGGGGCTAACTTATTTCTTTGCCCAAATCGGATCACACCTTTCATAGGAGATACCCATAAGAGTACTTTATCCCCTATGTCAAACTCCAATTCTCTCCTTTTGATATTGGCATACTTCTCCTGCCTATCAGAAGCTGTCTTGATCCTTGTTTGGATCTGTTTTATTTTAGCTGTGGTTTCAGCTATGATTTCTGGGCCTAACTCAACCCTATCTGTAGGGCTTGCCCAACAATGTGGAGTCATACACCTTCTCCCATAAAGGGCTTCATAAGGTGCCATGCCTATTGCAGCTTGATAACTGTTATTATAGGCGAACTCCACCAATGGTAAATGCTTATCCCATTCACCTTTAAAATCCATGGCACACCCTCTTAGCATGTCCTCTAAGGTTTGGATCACCCTTTCTGATTGCCCATCTATCTGTGGGTGATAGGCCGTACTAAGGCTCACTGTACTGCCTAATGCCCTTTGAAAGGCTGTCCAAAACTTAAAGACAAACCTTGGGTCTCTATCAGATACAATCTGATCAGGTATACCATGTAACCTAACGACCTTTTTAAGGTATGTCTGTGCCAGCTTATCCATAGTATAGGTGACTTTGATAGGTATAAAATGAGCCGATTTTGTTAACCTATCAACAACCACCCACACTGCATCATTATGAGCTCCCGTCTTTGGTAATCCCACCAGAAAGTTCACAGTGATGGAACCCCATTTTCTTTCAGGTATGGGTAAGCTCTGAAGAGTTCCAGCTGGTTTCTGGTGTTCTGCCTTCACCATCTGACAGGTGAGGCATTTTGCCACATGTTGCCTAATGTCTTTCTTTAGGCCAGGCCACCAGAAATGAGTTTTTAAATCATGGAACATCTTTTCAGCACCTGGATGTACACTCAGCCTACTATTGTGTGCTTCTTGTAAGATTTGCTCCCTTAAGTCCTCCATGTCTGGCACATATAGCCTAACACCATAGTGTAACATCTCATCTCTATATTGAAATTCTCTACTAAGAGTACCATATTTTTCTTCCCCACTAATCTTTTTAAGAGTATGGTCATTTTCCTGTGCTTTCTTTACCTTAGCCAACCACCCTGATTCCACCTGCAATTGGTACATTTGATCCATTTCCCAAGCTAACCAGTTCTCATACAAATCTGAGAAATGTTCTACAGGTGTATTTGATACTTGGTCCTTTGAAAGAGCCACGCCTGTGTACCTTCTACTCAAGGCATCAGCGACTACATTACCTTTCCCTGCACAGTACTCAATGCTACAGTCAAAGTCCTTTATATACTCAACCCACCTCCTTTGCCTCATGTTCAAGTCTTTTTGTGTGAAGAGGTACTTGAGGCTCTTCTGGTCAGTATATATCTTAAAGGATCTACCCAACAAGTAATGTCTCCATGACTTGAGGGCAAAAACTATTGCAGCCAGTTCTAAGTCATGCACTGGATAATTTAGTTCGTTGGGTCTTAGCTGCCTTAGACCCATATGCAATGACTTGTTGATCCTGCATCAATACACATCCAAGTCCTGTTCCAGATGCATCAGTGTAAACAGTAAAGGTTTTATCTGGGTTAGGTAAAATAAGGATAGGTGCTTGTATCAATTTTTGCTTCAACTCTTTAAAACTGTTTTCACAGTTTGTTGTCCATTCAAATTTTTGGGACTTCCGGGTCAACATAGTCATCGGTAATGCTATTTTGGAGAAGTTCTTAATAAATCTCCTATAGTAACCTGCCAATCCCAGGAAACTCCTAATGTCAGTCACTGTAGTTGGTCTAGGCCATTTTTTCACTGCCTTGACCTTTTCTGGGTCTACTTTCAATCCTTGACTAGTGATAACGTGTCCAAGGAAAGAAATTTCATTAGTCCAAAACTGACATTTGGACAACTTTGCATAATAATGATTCTCCTTCAGTATTTGCAACACTTTAATTAAATGTTCAGCATGTTCCTGCTCTGTTTTGGAGTATACTAGTATATCATCTATAAATACTTCCACAAACTGATCCAAGTAAGGCCTGAAAATTCTATTCATGGCATCCATGAATACTGCAGGAGCATTAGTAACACCAAAAGGCATCACTGTGTACTCATAATGTCCATATCGAGTCCTAAAGGCTGTCTTAGGTATGTCCTCTTCCTTCACCCTTATCTGGAAATATCCAGATCGAAGGTCTATCTTATAGAACACCTTTGCCCCTTTAAGTCTGTCAAACAAGTCATCTATCCTCGGTAAAGGATATTTGTTCTTGACAGTTACAGCATTCAGTTTACTGTAATCAATGCAAAGCCTCAAACTACCATCTTTCTTCTTTACAAAAAGAACTGGTGCTCCTCATGGAGACACACTTGGGCGTATGAAGCCCTTTTCTAGCAACTCCTCTAATTGCTTTTTCAGCTCATCCATCTCAGGAGCTGACATCCTATAAGGGGGAATAGATATAGGTGAAACTCCTTGTTGCAAGTGAATGGAGAATTCTATATCACGTTGGGGAGGTAATCCTGGAAGGTCTGTAGGAAATACCTCTGGGAACTGATTTGCTATTGGTATGTCCTTTAATGTTTCTTCTATTGATACCTCATTTAAGGCATAGAGCATCAATTCATCCTCATCTTCTATGGGGATAGACTCTAGTACCTTGAGGTGTAAACTTTCCACCCCATCCCCAAGCCCACCAGTACAAGTCATAAATTCCTTTCTAGAATCTATGAAAGTTACTTTTCGACTTGCACAGTCTATATAGGCCTGGTGCTTCCTTAACCAGTCCATTCCCAACACAATATCAAACACTTGCATATCCATTACCCATAAATCTGAGTCAATTTTACAACCACCAATTTCTAGAGGACAGTCCTTCACAATAGTGTTCGTAAGGACTATCTGTCTTACTGGGGTCTTAATCAATTTCATAGTGTTCATTTCTGTGCATACCATACCTATCCTATCTACCACATTAGATGCAATAACAGATATGGATGCACCAGTGTCAAACAAAAATTTAACACTATGTCCTGAAACTGTAAAGATACCTGGTACTGCAGGCTGCCGAGCTACCTGACTGGCAAGAGTAAATACTCTAGGAGGTGCTTGCTGTCGGGGCTGTGGTGCTGGTCCAGGGGGTATTGCTCTCGGGGGTATAGTTCTTTGGCCTCTTTGGGGACAATCCTTGGCCCAATGCCCCAACTGGTTGCATATCAGACATGCATTACTAGCAAACTTGCAAGGCTTATTACCATGGAACTTCTTACAGATATTGCAAGGTCCTTTGCCGACCTTCTTAAACTTTTTGGTGCCACTAGTGCCCTTTCCAGCAGCAGTATCAAGATGCGGCCTCCTTTGCATGCCTAACTTTCTGGATGATCCATCTCCATCAGCCCTACTACTTCTAGCCCCATTGGCCATTACATCTGCCTCTAGTGCTAGGGCTCTCTGGACCATATCATGATAAGCCCTGACTCCTGCTGCTATAATAGGCTGCCTGAACTCCTGCCTGAGTCCCTGTAGGAACTTCTTCACTCTAGTCTCCTCATGGCCTTCCATGTAGGGAACATATCGTATGAGTGTGCTGAACTTGAATTCATATTCAGCAATACTCATCTGTCCCTGAGTTAGTTGCTCAAACTCTCTCCTCTTTCGGTCCTGTACAGCCTCACTAATGAACTCGTCTCTGAATAGCCTTTCAAACTCAGTCCAGCTCAGAACCCTTTGCCTGTACTCTGATCTTCCTTCATTTTCTTCTTCAAGCTCACTCTGAATTCTTCTCCACCATAACCCTGCTCTCCCAACTAGTTGAAAGGATGCCAACAACACACTTTCATGAGAATCCATCTCCAATGTCTTAAATAGTGTATTCAATCTGTCCAGAAAAAATCTGCAGTATCGGCATCTCCAGTTCCATCAAACATAGGTGGAGTAAAGGACTGGAAATTCTGAACAATCTTCATCCGCCTTGGCATGCTTCGCTTCCTATGCCCCTCAATCTCCTGCTATTGTCCATGCCTAGGCTGGTCATGTACCTCGGGCTGTCCTCCATGGACTGGGTGACTATTAGCATGCACCTCAGCATGGCTACCTGAGTCAGCCTGGTCCCCAACAGGATTTGGCTGTGGCTGTGGTGGTGGTGTTTGGCCTGCAGGTGGAGCTTGCCCTACTACTGCCTGTTTCTGTAGTAAGGTACTTATACCTTCATTCATTTGCATCAAGGCTTGGCTAATGCCTTGAAGCAACTGTAACATTTGGGCCTCCCCTAGGGTTAACCTTAAACCCTGCCCTAGGTCTTGGTCTTCGTTGCTCCTAGTGTTCACCATTTTACACCTGACAAACCCAGAAGATATCCATAGATACAATTTTCAGAAAATATAGTAACATATTACTTACTACCATCATACAAGGATTATATAGATTCTCAATGCCTATGCCTCTGGTAACCTGCTCTGATACCACTGTCATAGAGCTTGAACCTTAATCCTATTTAAGTCATATAGGACCCCAGGAACCTTACACTTATTCAGTGTTAGGCCTATGTAAATTTGTCCTTAGTGGGCCTGTTAATTGATTAAATCCTTATGCAATACTGTTTTATACTATGCCTTACTATGGCTGTACGTCAATGACCATAAAAATAATATATAATCGATACAGCTCGCCAGCACTTTAAACATGCATTTATATAAAACATACTATTATGCATCGTGAGTCCATACAAGCTACTAGGGAACATAACCACTAGTTCCATAGCATTTACCAGAGGCATAACTTCCACACACATATATATACATCATACACAAAAGTGTTATACATATGCTGCACACTGAGAATCTTGGGAATCTGATCCCACCTGAGTTACACTGCCAAAAGGGGTCACTACAGTGTTCAGGTATTCCCTGTTTCTTGCCTCTGTACAACAAAGGCCAGTAAGTTAGTATTCCAGTAATTAGGAACCTGCAAGAAAGAAACTTAATAATAATGTACAATATTAATTAACTTCTGCACACCTGGTATCAAAATACTAACAACCAGTTTCTTTATTGGTTATTAGCCCCAGGTCCACCAGTATCTGCACACAAAATATGTAAGGGATGTGAGAACCAAAAGTTCTCAGTAAGGGTTATAACCTGCAAGAAAATCAACAACATAGGACCGTGCATATTATCCATAAGGATGTCGATATATGCATAGTGCACTTGAGCTCAAGTCATAGTGCTAGGAACTCGTATTATTGGCCAATAATTATGGGAGTAGCTAGTTCCCACAATTCCTTTACCCATTTGTCCTACAATTGACAAGTCCAACTTGTCTATACAAATACTGCTTTGAAAGCTTCTTAGTATTTGATAATATCCTTTATTTTATGTACAGGAGTGAACAATTTGCTTATTTAGTGCATGTGTTAGTGCTACCTTTATCAGGTTTTGTGAGTGGTTAAGGACACCTCCCCCTCTAGGTCCATCCAGGTCTTAGCCCATCATTGTGACCTTAGGTATCGTAGGTTCCTAACCCGTCATACTCACTGTAAATTAGACCATATTAAGGTCCATTTTGACTATAGATATAAGTTTACAAATATGCACTTACACACTTCATATGCACTGGCTTCTTACCAAACCCAATCATATAAGCTTCTCAAATAGCCATCAATACTCAAATCATATGCTTGTTAAATTTATCCATAATTTGGCCACTTAATATACAAGTATCATAGCCAAATTTATTTAACACATAAGCATACAAATTAAATAACCCTTACCTTAGATAACTTAGTTTGCAAGCTTCAAGCACTTAGCCTTTTTGTCTTGGTTTCAACCCAAACTTAGGTCATCTTTTAGTAGCTTATTCCCAGCACCTATATTGATCATTTTAAGCACAATTTATCAATTTTAACACTTGAAAACAGCCCATGAAACAACCACCAACTGCCCAGAATTTTCTGTCCCCGGTTTGCCTATCTTGCGGTTCTTTACACTTTTAATAGCATAAAAGCAACCTAAATCTTGCTCTCATAATTTTTATGCATTGTACACTGGTGTATAAGCAAGATTATTACCTCCAAAAGCCACCAAAAATACTGTAATAATACAGTTTATTCTTGGAAGTAACTACAATTACAGCAACACCAAAACTTCACCTTAATGCACATTCATGGCATTCATGGGCGATTCACTTCCAAATAAATGTTCTCTTGCTTCTTAGCTTTTAAACACCAAATCATAAGCAAGATAACATCATCTAGAATTAATTTAAACCATTAAAACCAGCAGCTCCTAGCTGGAACAAAATTAATTCCACAAGCTCTTAACTAATGCACCTTAAATGCACAACATGGTTTCTATGTGTATTTCACTGCCCAGCACCTTTTCTCCCACTTCCTGGCCTTCAAATACCAGTTCATAAGTAAGAAAACAACCTTATTGAGCTACCAAAACCCCTGGAATATGAAATTATGGCTGGTTATAAAAGAATTAAACCACACTTAGCTCAACACTCATGGTTTCGGCTACACAAAAATTCTAGCCTTAGTTCGTTTTGGGTTTTAGCTCATTGGCATCTCAAATTACTTCTTCAAGCTAGGAAACAAATCAAACAACAATCCCAGCCATGATTTATTCCATAAAAATCGCATGAATAGTGCCAGAAATTCAAAGATGATGAAAACTACACCATAGGAGCAAAATTGACCATGGATAAGCTCATAAACACCTTCAAACATGTTGAGCACCTTTGATTTCTCTCAAAAACCAAGTCTAACATTAATTTTCAGAATTTACAGAGTTAAACTGTAGCTCAAAAATAGGGGAAATAATAAAACCAAACTTACTCAGACAAGAAGCAACAAATCCTAGCTTAGGATAGCACAAATCTTAATTTTCCTTCAAAATCTTGTTTATTTGTGCTTGGATTTGATAGATTGGAGCTTGGATATGGTTTAGCTATGGTGTTTGGATAGAAAGAGAGGTTTTGGTGGTCTGGAGACGAAGGTGGAAAAGGATGGCCGAGCAATTAATGGGAAGTCAACTTATGTAGGCTTTAATTGCACATGCCACGCACATGGTGCTGTCTTTGTACTCTCCAGGAAATTTGGGTTTATTCGTAACACGTTAAGAAGTTAAGGACCAAAATTGGTATTACACCGCGCCACCATCCTTCACAGATATAAATACGTGGCCAGTCCCAGCCTTTCAGTTATATTCCATTTTGTCCCTACTTTTATCAAGGTTACATATAAACCACTTACAGACAATCTAGTCAATTCACAAATTCACGATGATAAAGCGAAAATCACGAAAAACCGTGATACCTCAAATTTAATATTTTCTCATGCTCTAATCAACCGTGTCATAAAAATGGGTCATTATATGAAATGACCAAAATGCCCTTCTTGGCCCGGCTTGCTTAAATGATCAATTTTATTCATTTTTAACTACTGGACCCTAAATTACCGACACTTAGCTTGCAAATAAATTATCTAATGTGTAATTTATTAAATTAACTAATTACCTGGCTGATTAGACTTATAGCTCCGAGGGCCGTCACAATTTTTATGGTTAACTTTGATAGAATTTTTTTACAAATGCCAACATTTATCTTATATTTTTTTTATTCCCACTCAAATAGCCCTCAAAGTAATACATTTATCACTACAGCCATCATCTCCCATCTCTTCCTTCCTCACCATTTCCAGCCACCACATCCTCGCACATTTGTGGCAAAAACAATAGCTCAAGGTCCTTAAGGTGGGCTTGCTACAACACCCTTCTATCACCTTCGACAAATCCAACACCTTCATCATCCGCCGACTCCTGCCCCATCGACACCGGCAAGAACTCCAATGTCATGCGCACCCTCTGCAACAACGTACTTTCCCTCTCCTGGCGCTTTTCCAACAGCACCGCTACCGATGTCTGCCACTAGGCTGACGGGTTCCCCTTTAACATACACCTCTACATGTTCCTCCTCCACTCCATCTTTTACTTTCACAATGAAACCCTCGTGCTCGATGAGCTCCTTGAGCTCATGAAGAAAACCTGGTCTACCTTGGGAATCAATCAACATATCCATAATGTTTGCTTCACCTGGGTGCTCTTCAATCAACACGTCTCGATAGGCCAGGTGGAGCCGGATCTTCTCTGCGCCTCCTATGCCATGCTCGTCAAGGTCTCGAACTATGCCAAGAAGCCCGACCACGAGGCAGCCTACATCAAGCTCTTGACGGTGCTGCTGAGCTTAATGTAGAATTGGGCAGAAAAAAGGTTGCTTCATTACCACGATTACTTCCAAAGATGGTCCATTGCCAGGATCGAGAACCTTCTTCCTCTCCTGTCTATGACCAAGATTCTGGGCGACGATGTGATGATAATCGAAGCAAAAGAGAATGCAAGCAGAGACATGATGGTCATCGATTCGACCAACGATCGAGTCAATTACCACATATGATCCTCCGCCAGGAATGCATTAGAAAATGTGAGTTAAAATTATAAATTACAATGTGAGCTACATCCCTATGCTTCCTCCTCTGACTAGATGCAACCGCGATTTCAAGTTTGCAAAGCTATGGAAGAAAGATGTGGTGGCTGAAGATTATGAGAGAGAAATAAAATGGGAGATGATGATTGTAGTGATAAATTTATTATCTTGAGGGTTATTTGAGTGGGAATAAAAAAAATGTAGGATCAATGTTGACATTTGTCACAAAAATTCTGTCAAAATTAACCATGAAAATGACGGAAAGACTACGATTGAGACAGAAATAGGGAGATTAGGGACTTTAAGAGGACAAAATAAAGATTAAGGACTCGTTTAGGATGATGTGATAAGGTTAGGGACCATAAATGAAATTTACCCATTTTAAAACATTAGTGGTAAATTCAAATAAAAAATTTTAATGACAAATTTGAGATTTTTGTAATAAGATAACTTACAAATGGCAAGAATTTTTCCCACTGTTGTTACATAATAAAGCAAACTCAGGATGTATGATCCAAGAATCCAATTCAATACCAAAAAAAAAACCCAAAAGAGAAAGCAACCATAACAATTTTTTCATATTCTCCGAAGTATAAACAACTCAGTGATCTTCAATAGATCTCACAAAACAGCCACAAGCCATGGCTCTTAGTCTTCCTACGTGCTACTAGTCTAAGTTTGTCTTCTTGCCTTGTCTCCTCATATGCGGTACAGGAAAATTTACCATATGAGTACAAGTATGCAGTATGTGAGATAGTGTGTTTTAATATGATATTTGGATATATAATTTATGAAAAAAATATATAAAATCAGTATATGTATTAATGTATGCATATATGTCTATATATATAACGTAATTTATAGAATATATAAAAATTGTATTATTAGAAAAATAATAATATTTAAATTCAAACAAGTTAAAATGCAAAACTTAGAAAAAAAAAAAACTCTATGGCTGCAGGCTTTAACTTTTTTAAATTTTAAACAAAAACTTAATGGTACTGGAGTCTGAGACTCTAGTCTACTAAGAATCGTAGGGTAATAGACCAGAAGATTTGCGTTCAAAAGACTAGTGGTAGGACTTTATTAATTGAATAATAGTAATCCCTTCATTCCAAAATTTTTACTTTATTTATTTTTGATAATTAATTTATAATTTTTCATTTTTAATATTTTAATATATAAATATAAAATTTTTTGTATATATATAATAATTTAAGATCTAAATATATTTTTTATAATTTTTTTAATAAATAATAATATAAATAAAATTGAATCAAAATATAATAAAAAATTAAATATATTAAAATTTATGGGTAGTTGGAGTAATAAATAAGTTTAATATTTTAATATTTTTTTTTCTTTTTGTTGAATCTTCTTGAATCTCGCTTTCGCTTCCACAGACCCCAATTTATTGCCTTCCTCCTCTCCAAACCCAGAGCCATCGACTCTCTCCATCTCAGACAAATTCTCAAATCTCCGCCATCGTTACCGGCTGGAAGATCCCAACTTGTCAACGGGTGACGGAGCCGGCGTCGCTCTCCTTTGTCTTCAACCTCGCCTGCTGGCGACTGGCCATATTCGCTGATTTAGGGGAATTTGTACGGAAACGTACCGCGATTCGGTACGACGCGCCGGAAACGGAGTACGGAGGCAAAGCCTCCGAATCTGGTAACTATGGAAATATCCACTTCCTTGTTCGCGGATGGATTCCAATTATTGAGAAGAATCGGCTGCAAGTTGGTCGAACAGTTCAGTTATGGTCGTTTCGGATTGAGAGTCAATTCTGTTTTGCTCTGGTTGTCGTTGAACAGAGAGTAGAGTCGACCCTCAATCTGAAACGACCATAGCTGAACTGTTTGACCAACTTGCAACTTGCAGCCGATTCTTCTCAACAATAACAATTGGAATCCATCCGCGAACAAGGAATTGGGTCTTTCTATTTTTCGCTGCCCACCTCCGCAAACTCACCTCACTCGTCATCAGCGACGGTTCGATAATCAGTGCCCGGAAGTCCTCTGACCCTTCTCCCTTTTTGTAAAATCGGCCCAACGATTCCTCTTCTTCTGGTTTAAGGAATTCAGGATTCATTTGCATTGTTGGGATCAAGAAACGAGATTGAACTGGACAAATGTGGGATTTGAAAAGCTGCTTCTGTACCAACAGCATTGTTTCCTTGCCCCCCAACTCTTCGATTTCTGTCCTGAACGATAATAGCAGTTCCGGAGGTGGGACACTGGGCGCGGAATCAGAATTCTTCCTCTGCTTCTTCAGCTTTTGGCTCTTTTCTTGGGTGTCAAGCGTCCGCTTCAGGCCTTTCTGTCCACCGGATTTAGTCGATGCCTCAGTAACTGATCTAATCTCCCGCTCCTTCATGGGAATCTGAAGGGGTTTCTCAGCACAGCCAATAGGAGACGGCTCCGAAATCATCTCCTTACCAGGTCTCTTTCCTTGGTTCTTCATTTGTTCACCTTTTCCTTGGCCACCGAAATTGTGTTCTATGCCTTTCTTGGCATCAGATTGCAGCCATGGCTCAGTAATGATAAACTGTGACCCGATTTGAGGCTCATTGATGGGAGTTTTAACTGGGTATTCGGAGACTGGTTCAGACACTTTGCCCTTATCAGATCTATTCATGGCGGAGCGCTTCCTCTTGGGCACTAGACTGAACTGAATTTGCCAGAAGACCCTTCTGCCTATATCTCTCTCGGCAGCAATTTGTTTTCTGACTGTCCTCGTGACCAGCTGATGCAAAACCCTCTTAGCTAACAGCACTTGGAACTCAGCTTCGTCGGAAGTGACTTTTCTGACCTCTTCGACGAGTCTGTCGAAGGACCCATCATCGAAAGCCTTGATCTTTTCTTCGATGCTTGTCATCTTCTTCCAGCCTTTTGAAGAAGATGATCAGACGATTGAATGAGAGAGGAAAAAGAATCAATGGGGACTCGGATGCGAAGAAGGGAGTTTGGGTGAGAAGGTGAGAGAAGATCAAAGCAAGAGATTTGGGACACAATCGAAGCCTATAAATAAAGCAACATGAGGGATGATAGCAGCCTTCTCTATTGCCGACTCTCTTACACGACCATACCTTATCTCTACCACGTTTTAGCAACTGCCATGTCAAAAAACTTTTTGAACTTTAAGATACTTTCTGCCCCAAAGTTCTGCCTGAAGATAATAACAATTGCTGCCGGTACATGATGACGGCGATTCTAAAATTTGTTCGTATTTGGTTTTCAGATTTAGAAAACGCATTTTTGAAGGTCAAATGCGCATGCTATCTTTGACCCAAATGTGTGCTGAACATTACGTTCTTTGCCACTGGACCCCATTTAGTCTCCTCACCCACGCTCACCAGTCGCCGCCTTGTCCAAATCACTTGAAGCTCGCAGTTGTTGTGGCCTCCCCGCCCACTGTCCCTATCCCCAGTGATGCCCCCTGACCGGCCAGCCTTTTTCTCGGCGTACCCCTTACTCCTGCCCTCGCCCATCGTCCCACCTCGGACCCAGCCTCTCGCCCCTGCTACATTTTCCTATTGCGAAACAAGATCCGTCCAAATCAAGCTCCAACGAAGCTTGTTTCCATTGATCCAGCATCCGCTTGTCATTTAAGGTGAACAAAACAAGCAACCTATTTTGTTTCTAACTGAAGATTCATCGAAACTAGACATCACAATCATACCCAACACCTCAAATTCAGGGATAAAATCAGAAGACGTTTGTTTGAATCCTAAAAAGCTTGCCGTGCTAACCGGAGATTTTGTTGCAAGAAGAGATTAGCACAGTTTAGCCTCAATTACTGCCGACTTAGTCGGGACCCTAAAAGCGGGACAAGACGGATCTGCCTGGAGGGGGATAGGCGAGGGGCAGTGAAACAGGGCGGAAGGAGAGGCAGTAGAGGCGAGACGAGGCTGTTAGCACAAGGGAAGGACCTTCCGGCGGGCTGCACGGTGGCTTCTCCGGAAATTGATTAATGCGAACCAAGCGCATTCTCATTCCCAAATTATTTACGCTAATTCTCTATTTTGGGTCCTTCAATTTTCATAATATCTTTAATTAATAAATTATTATATTATATTATAAATTATTATTTTTAATATTTAGTTTTTTTATTTTTTTGATTTATATGTAAAAAATTAAAGGATAAAAGAGGAAATAATAAACAAACTTATTTAATATTTTTATTTTCGGGTCAAATCTAAATGTTTCAACCAATTCAACACAAATGGATTATCAAAATTTTTAGGCTAGTCAAAAAATTAGTTTTTGTAGTTGTAAGATCTTTTTAATCAAATTTTAGATCATTCAAGAGCTAATGTCTTATATGAATTTGACAATATCATTTAGTTTTAGCTGAAGACAAGAAATTTTAATTGAACATTGTTTATTTTTTTGTGCATGTGGCAACGTGCAGATCATTTTCGAGAGTCGCCACTAATCAGTTTTTGCTCAGGTCGATTGGATACGTTAAAAATGGTCTGTGAAAGTTCAAGGGTTCGGGAGTACGGTTACGTTAAAATAACTCTATTTTAACGCCCAAAATTGATATCTTAGTTGATTTTAATTTTGTTTTGCTTGCTTTTAAATGAATTCAGTTAATTTTCGAAATCAGAAATTTTAACTGAATTATTTAGTTATGGACTTTGAATTAATGTGGACTTCAAGATCTCGGTAATTAGTTTGCGTAATTTTGTAATAAGTTCGATATTTCCGAACCATGGATTCTGCCGAATCACCTGGACACGGAATTTAACAAAATTTTGGTTAATTATTAAATATTTTAATTAATTAATAAATCCATATCATAAATTCTGCTGAATTATCAGAATATAGATTTTTATCCTTATATTTGATTTTATTCATTTAAAATTTTTATTTTTCTCCAAGCCATGAATCCTATCGGATCACCTGGACATAGATTTTAATTTAAAATCTTAAATCTTGATTTGTCATAAATTTTTGTGAAACTTTTTTTTATTTTTAATAACTTTAATGTTAATTTTATTAAAAATTATTATATATATATATATATATATATATTTATTTATTTATTTATTTATTTATTTATTTATTTTTATTCCTTTTTTTGTATTTTTTTCTTTTCATTTGATTGAAGATTTTTATTATAAATTTATAAGTCTAAAAATATACTAAAAAAATTTAATTTTCTTTGGTAGAATCATTTGGTTATTATTTTGGATACTTTATTTTATTTACTTAAAAGTAAAATTTGTTTTCAAACCGTGGATCCTGTCGAATCATTCGGATATGGAATTTAATTTAAATGTAATTTATTATGTATTAGTTATTTAATTAATTATTAAATGGTACACACAGACTATATTTTTCTAAATGTGATGATTTTTTTATTAATTATGTCAAAACTAATTTTAGATTTATTAAAAAAAAGGTCTATTTAATCTAATCATATAATTAAGCTTAACATTAATTTCTCAACTAATTCATAACTTTAATAATCCAAACAAAACTATAAAGAAAAAAACATAAGTAAAACAATGGCTAATTTGTAAATCAGAACAATATTAGAATCTTAGATAGACAAATCAAATAAAACCAGAGGCAAATTATTTAATAAAAGAAATACTTATGCTTAATTATGCCTAATCATATAATTATGCTTAATATTGATTTCTTTAAGTTTATTCATTCCTTTAATTAACTGAATAAACAAGATCATAAAAGTAAATAAATGTCAGTAAACCAGTCGCCAGATTGTAATTTAGAACAACATAGCGTCTCAAATAAGCAAGTCAAATGAATCGAGGGACTAAAAATATAATTAGGCCTAAAATTAAGGACTTTCGGATCTGGGTCAATAACAAGTCGATTTGCGATCGAGGTTTCATTATTTAATTTTTATTTTTATTTTTGTTGGCTTTAAATAATATCAATTAATATCCAAACCATGATTCTAACCGAACCACTGGATATGAATTTTTGTAATTTACTGACGTCCTAAATTCATTCTAGAGTTTTATTAAATCTACGTGGAATGAATTTTTTTAAGTATGATTTTTAGATGCATTGTGAGTATTAAATAAAAATAAAATTGAACTATCCCAAAATTAAATAGATAAACAAAATAAGTAAAAATTCCAGATTATATTCATACATGGATTTTATGGCTAAATTTAATGGACGGCCAAAATAGACAGATAAACAAAAGAAAATAAAGAAAACAAAAACAATAAAAGCTTGCTGTTAATGCTCAATCTGCAAAGAAAACAAAGTTAGTAACTTAAATGGATAAAATAAAAAGCACTAAGGGCTAAGTAAGAATTTTACCCAAAAAACAAATATCTCTGACTTGGTCAAAGACGAGACGCGTCTGGTCTTTTATTATTTTCTATTGTTTATTTTTGTTGGCACGTCTTCATCCTCCACCTGTTTTCTGCCGGCGATCAGGACGACGTGACGAGATGGGAGCTGGCGCGGCGGCGATGTGGATCAGGCCGGCGGCGGGGGACGCTGCGACGGACAACGAGCGAAAAAAGGGGAAGCAGCCGGTGAGGATGAAGGCGGTGGTCTACGCTTTGTCGCCGTTTCAGCAGAAGGTAATGACCGGACTGTGGAAGGATATGGGGGAGTCAGGCGACGGCGTCAGGCGCGACGAGCTGACGGCGATGACGTCGGTGATGTCGTCGGTGATGGAGGTGATTATAGCAGGGAGGGGGTGAGAGACAAGGAAGAGCAGAGAATCGGAGAGAGGAGAGAGAGAGGGTTGGAAGTCTGTGAAGGGAGAGGGGAATCTAGAGCTGGGGAGAGCCTCGGGGGGGAGAAGAGAGTATTGCAGCTGTTTTTTTTTTTTTGATTGAGAGGGGAGCTGGGAGAGTAGTCTAGAGAGAGGTAGAGCGTGAGAGATCAAAAGAGTGAGCCTGGAGAGGCGAGGGAGAGTTCGTGTGTCCTCTTTTCTGAGAGGGGAGTTGGGAGAGTTTTAAGAAGATAAGAGGGAGCAGGTATATTATTGGGTGTCCTCGTGCTCCACGAGGATGAATTTTTTTATTTATTTTTACTATTATTTATTATTTTAATTAATTTTAATTAATTAATTAATTTAAATTAATTTTTTTAATTAATTTTTTGTTTAATTAATTTTAATCCATTTTTTTAATTAGTAATAATAATTAGTTTAGTTAAAAAAATTTAAAAGAGCAAAAAGGGCTGGTCGGACGAAATTGGGTGTCAACAGCTGCCCCCCTTTGCATGCCTTATGGGACATGACGCATGCAAAGTCGTTACCAAATTTCGTCTGACCTTAGCTAGGCATCAAGAATCTTCTCGACGCCTAAACTCTGAGGAGAAAAACCTTTTCCTCCCGTCTTTTGAGATTAAGGAATGCTCCTGAAAACCTCTGCGATAAGAACTCACCTATCGTTGAAGAGAAAATATTTGATTTTGAAGTTAAGGGTCCTACCTTAGAACCTCGGCGATAGGAACTTTCCTATCGTTGAAGGAAAATTGATTGATTTTAAGGTTAAGGGCCCTACCTTAGAACCTCGGCGATAGGAACTTTCCTATCATTGAAGGAAAATTGATTGATTTTCAGGTTAAGGGCCCTACCTTAGAACCTCGACGATAGGAACTCTCCTATCGTTGAAGGAAAATTGATTGATTTTTAGGTTAATGGCCCTACCTTAGAACCTCCGCGATAGGAACTCTCCTATCGTTGAAGGAAAATTGATTGATTTTGAGGTTAAGGGTCTTACCTTAGAACCTCGGCGATAGGAACTCTCCTATCGTTGAAGGAAAATTGATGATTTTGATGTTAAGTGCCCTACCTTAGAACCTCGGCGATAGGAACTCTCCTATCATTGAAGGAAAATTGATGATTTTGAGGTTAAGGGTCTTACCTTAGAACCTCGGCGATAGGAACTCTCCTATCGTTGATGGAAAATTGATGATTATGAGGTTAAGAGCCCTATCTTAGAACCTCGGCGATAGGAACTCTCCTATCGTTGATGGAAAATTGATGATTTTGAGGTTAAGGGCCCTACCTTAGAACCTCGGCAATAGGAACTCTCCTATCGTTGAAGGAAAATTAATTGATTTTGAGGTTAAGGGTCCTACCTTAGAACCTCGGCGATAGGAATTCTCCTATCGTTGAAGGAAAATTGATTGATTTTGAGGTTAATGGTCCTACCTTAGAACCTCTGCGATAGGAACTCTCCTATCGTTGAAGAAAAATTGATTGATTTTGATTTTGAGGTTAAGGAACCTACCTTAGAACCTCTACGATAGGAACCTTCCTATCGTTGAAGAAAAATTGATTGATTTTGAGGTTAAGGGTCCTACCTTAGAACCTCGGCGATAGGAACTCTCCGATCGTTGAAGGAAAATTGATTGATTTTGAGGTTAAGGGTCCTACCTTAGAACCTCGGCGATAGGAACTCTCCTATCGTTGAAGGAAAATTGATGATTTTGAGGTTAAGGGTCCTACCTTAGAACCTCGGCAATAGGAACTCTCCTATCGTTAAAGAAAAAATGATGATTTTGAGGTTAAGGGTCCTACCTTAGAACCTCTACGATAAGAACCTTCTTATCATTGAAGAGAAATTGATTGATTGATTTTGAGGCTAAGGAACATTCCTTAGAACCTCTACGATAGGAACCTTCCTATCGTTGAAGAGAAATTGATTAATTGATTTTGATGTTAAGGAACCTTCCTTAGAACCTCTACGATAGGAACCTTCCTATCGTTGAAGAGAAATTGATTGATTTTAAGGTTACGGAACCTTCCTTAGAACCTCTACGATAGGAACCTTCCTATCGTTGAAGAGAAATTGATTGATTTTGAGGTTAAGGAACCTTCCTTAGAACCCCTACGATAGGAACCTTCCTATCGTTGAAGAGAAATTGATTGATTGATTTTGAGGCTAAGGAACCTTCCTTAGAACCTCTACGATAGGAACCTTCCTATCGTTGAAGAGAAATTGATTGATTGATTTTGAGGCTAAGAAACCTTCCTTAGAACCTCTACGATAGGAACCTTCCTATCGTTGAAGAAAAATTGATTGATTGATTTTGAGGCTAAGGAACCTTCCTTAGAACCTCTACGATAGGAACCTTCCTATCGTTGAAGAGAAATTGATTGATTGATTTTGAGGCTAAGGAACCTTCCTTAGAACCTCTACGATAGGAACCTTCCTACCATTGAAGAAAAATTGATTGATTGATTTTGATGCTAAGGAACCTTCCTTAGGACCTCTACGATAGGAACCTTACTATCATTGAAGAGAAATTGATTGTGGAGAAAAACTCATTTCTACTGTTTGAGCACCTCAAACGACATTTGTATAAAAGCAATTGAAGTTTGAATGGTTTCATCGGAAATGTGGATTTTCATAATAAGCGAGTGCAAAAATTTAAACTTCCATGAGATGAGTGAATCTTGATGATGTGAAATAAAGCATACAAATTATGTAAGGGTACGGATGTTTGGAATCAATACCCAAGGTTTCATCTAATATTTTCTTTGGAAAATATAGATTCCCTTGTGAGATATGTCATCCAAATAAGGTTGAAGCTTAGCTACCACAAAATGTCATGACTAGTGGACCTAATAGGATGCGTCTCAGGAGTAAAAATTACTTCTTACTCAGCCATTCCAGACTAAAGGCTTTGTCCTATGGTTTTAATATCAGCATGAACAACACTATCCTAATAAGAAAAAAGAAATTTCCCTGAAAAGAAAAACTGAAACGCGAAAAAAAATGCTGATAATAAAACTAAAGGACGAGAAGAACATGTTAGTGTTGTGCCCAAAAGCCAATCATGAGATGATTGTATTTTTGCACATTGAGTCATGATATTTTATTAAGGCATTAATCCAACAATTATGTTTGTTGTTTTGTTCCTGCGTAACTTAACAAACATAATTGTAACCCTAAAATAATGATATTCTTAAAAGTCCGTAGTCTAGTATTATTGTGGAGTGGGTTGCAATAATACATAACGACTAGCATATGTGGAGACTAATATGAGATATGTAGTCTACATATGGGTACAAGTTGGAGAACTTGTGTACTGGACCGACCCACCATGAGAACACTACATGGATCGTTATATGAGTGTCATAAGTGATTCCCATAGTGATCAGGGTATATGTAGTCCTTCGACCTAAGATCATCAAGGTTTCCTACATGTGAGTCACATACTTTGATACTTTCCTTTGTTGCTCGTAACTGAGTGAACTTGAAGAAGGTCATTGGGTATGTCACATATCATGCGGAGGGATTTGTATGATCAAGATGGGATTTGTCCCTCCTATGTAACGGGAGCGATATCTTCGGGCCCCTTGATAGAGTGAGACTTAGAAAATGCATGGTCATGCTCGGATGAATTGATATGCGATATCAATGTCATCAGTTTAAGTTAGTATACTCGGTAATCAAGAAACCAAAGATTGGGCTATACGAGAGTGACACATTCCATGTCTTGTGCTTAGTCTTGATATCTTGGACAAAGGGACAATGACATATATCGGTGATGATCATAAAGGTATAGTCGAATCATCGACAATCTTGTCACTTGGGTAGCAATGATGTGTTGCTGGACACCGCTCATTGCTTATGATCATAAATGTGATTTATGATCATTGCCAACGTGATAAGAGCCTATTGGGTCGCACACATAGAGCAATTTGGATCATTAGAGTGCATGGGCTAATTATTTGAGTTATGGTTTCACTTTGATTTCGTATTAATAATGGGCCCAAGAGTTGAGCCATTATTAAGCCCGAAATTAAATCCTAATTAGATTAGGGCTTTGAAACTCATTAGGCCCTGGAAGTTGAGTCTCACTATAAATACAACTTTTAAGTGAGAAATTCGTAAGTCTCCTTGCCCTAGCCTCGCAAAAGGACAGTCGCACTCTTCTCTTGCAATTCCTTGAAGGACGCAAGCTAGCACTGCGAGCGCAAGAGAAACGCATCTGCCGGGACGTGGTGGAAGCGTGATGATCCCGAGAGGCTCGTGTGGATACCATAGAGAGCTTGAACACGTCAACTGTTCAGGTTTTGTGATTCGACTCTACAGTTGAGTGAGAGATCTCAACCGAAAATTAGATATGAAAAATTTCGAACACCCGGTTTACCCCGTTTCACTTGGATCCTGGAGGGTTTCGGTTAAATTCCGCTGCACTGTTTGGCTCCCAAAACCCAACAGAACAGATCGGATCGCTTCTTCCACAGCGCTTCAACAAGCCAGGTAAAGGACAATTATGGGATTGAACTGGTCGGGAAAGATAGTCGTGTCCAGTCTATCTGAATTATTGCTAGATTTGGTTCAGGAACAAAAGCTTGCATTTTATCTAGCAATTCTTCAGCAGTTGTTGCAGATATCAAGATTCGCCGTGCTGCCTTTGAGATAAATTTCTGCCGCACAGCACGATTCATAAAAGATAACAGACCTGCAAAGAAATAGTTAACATTCAACAGCCCAATGGGTTTCTGGTGCAAATTAAGTTGGGCCATGGAAGCAATTTGGAAGACTTCTCCTAATGTGCCAAAACTGCCTGGTAGAGCAATAAAAGCATCAGCATTAAAAAGCATTTGTAACAAACGCTCTTGCAGATTTTTAACCACTAACTCTTCTCCAATCGTGCCCCCAGAAACCGATTTCAGAAGTGCAGGGATAATACCCAAAACTTGGCTTCCTCCTAAAGATGCTGCTGATGCTACAGCTCCCATTAATCCGACACTGCCTCCTCCATAAACTAAATGTATTTTTCGCTTAACTAATACCCTACCTAAATGGTTGGCCGCCTTTAAGTATTCTTCATCTTTTCCAGGAAAAGCCCCAGAAAATACACAAATACTTTGAAATTTACTAATTGAGGTTCTTTCCATTTCTATCCTTAACTTTGTGAGAAATGAAGAAAAGAGGATATATTTATAGAGATGAAGAGATAATGCAATAATTATATTTTCAAGAGTAGGTGCGTTATTGTCGGAAAAAAAGAAAAATTTTCAAAAGCGACAGCTATCATATACAGTAGTCATGACTGTGGCTCACGTCAGGAGTAGGTACATTATTGTCAAGAGGGGAGGAAAATTTTCAACATGACAGCTAATGTGTATAGTAATCGTGACTGTGGCTCATGTCAGGAGTAAGTACATTATTGTCAAAAGAGAACGAAAATTTCTGAAATGACAGCTAGCATGTACAGTAGTCGTGACTGTGGCTCACGTCAGGAGAAGGTACATTATTGTCAGGAGGGAGGAAAAATTCCAAAATGACAGCTGGCGAGTACAGTAGTCGTGACTCTGCTTCATGGCTTTCACTGGTTTTACGTCCAGTAATGGCTTCAATGCTTTCTTATGAGTTGAGGAGTTATTTCTCCTCCAGTTTTCTTACAAACTGGCAAACAGGGTCTTTTAAAGTCAGATTCCCAAGACTATAACGGTCTCGTTCCTTATGGAAAGTTATCCATAAATCGATAACTTCATATTGCACTAATCCATAAGAATGCGCTTCAAGAGTCCCTCGGATATCCTCCAGAGATTCCTGACGCAGGCTATTCTTGATGAATTTTCTTTTGTCTTCAAGATTTATGGTGATCATCCCTAAAGAACGACATTTAGTATCGCAATTCCAACATCCACATTTATGACAGACGCCTAGCCTATTTGCTCTTCGCTTCTTGGCATAAGCACTTTTATCAAAGCCAGGCATGTGGGGTATAAATGCATCTGAAACTTCACCAGCCAAACGGACCTTAGCTTCAATTAACCACCGCACATTATCATGAATGCCTTTGTGCATAAATACTCTGATTCTTTCATATCTAGCTTGGTAAATCTTTTTAAGAACATTTATTGGGAGGGAAGGAAAATACTTTCGCAGGGCGGAAAGAGAAGAATCCATTGCTGAGAGAAGAATTTGAAAGAAGAGAGGAAAAAATCAGTTATTGTAGGAAACTGAAATAACCGACTAGAAGAACATTGATTTATAGCGACGAAAGGATAACGTGTTTATTACGCTTACAGTAGCAAGTACACTATTGTCGAAAGAAAAGGTAAATTTTTCAAAATGACAGTTTGTATGTACATCAATTGTGATTGTGACCCACATCTTCCACTGGTTTTACGTCCAGTAACGGTTTTAACGCCTTGTGTGAGTCGGGGAGTTGCTTCCCATCCAGTTTTCTTACAAACTGGCAAACAGGGTCTTTTAAAGTCAGATTCTCCAGACTGCAACGGTTTCGTTCTTTATGATAAGTCCTCCATAAATCGACAATTTCACGTTGCACTGTTCCACAAGAATGCGTTTCAAGAGTCCCTCGGATATCTTCCAGAGATTCCTTACGCAGGCCATTCTTAATGAATTTTCTTTTATCTTCGCGATTTTTGGAGACGAATCCTAAAAAGCAACATTTAGTATCACAATTCCATCGTCCGCATTTATGACAGACACCTAGCCTCTTTGTTCTTCGCTTCTTGGCATAAGCGCCTTTACCTAAGTCAGGCATACGGGGCATAAATGCGTTTGAAAGTTCACCAGTCGAACGGACCTTAGCTTCAATTAAGCACCGCACATTGTCAAGAACGCCTTTGTGCATCAAAACTCTTAATCGTTCGCAGCGAACTCGGTAAATCTTTTTAAGAACCTTTATTGGGAGAAAAGGAAAGTATTTCCGCAGGGTGAAAAGAGAGGAATCCATTGTCGAGAGAAGAATTTGAAAGAAAAGAGGAGGAAATCAGTTATTGAAGGAAACTGAGATAACCGACTGGAAGAACACTCATTTATAACGATGAAAGGATAACGTGTTAATTACGCTTAGGGGAGCAAGTACATTATTGTCAAAAGAAAATATACATTTTCCAAATAAGACAAATTGTATGTACAGTAATTGTGACTGTGGCTCACATCTTCCACTGGATTTACGTCCAGTAACGGCTTTAACACCTTCTATGAGTCGGGGATTTGCTTCCCATCCAGTTTTCTCACAAACTGGAAAACAGGGTCTTTTAAAGTCAGATTCCTAAGACTGTAATGCTCTCGTTCTTCGTGAAAAATACTCCATAATCCAAGAAGTTCACGTTGCACTGATCCACAAGAATGCGTCTCAAGAGTCAATCGGATATGATCCAACGAATCCTTACTCAGGCCATTCTTGATGAATCGTATTTTATCTTCCCGATTATCGGAGATCATTCCTAAAGAATGACATTTAGTGTTACAAGTCCATCGACCACACTTATGACAGACTTGTAACCTTTTCGCTCTTCGCTTTTTGGCATAAG